>VALG01017519.1:11333-27249 GCA_009835305.1 Ipomoea purpurea
AATGACATTTTAGTCTGGAGGAAATTTCAATTTTGGTCATATGATTATAGGGGTCTTGTTAATTTCAGTCCATGACTTTCAAAAGTGTCAATTTAGTACCTTAATTATGCATTTTTTGTCAATTTTAGTCACTCCGGCCAAATTGCCGGCCAAATTTCGCCGGAAAATTTTAATAGTTAAAAATAATGAGGGTATTTTGGTCGTTTCACGCCTCTTTTTTCTTCTCCGGCGAATCCATCTCTTTCTCTCCCGTTTTCGGCGTTCTTTCTCCCTCTAAACCCTATCTTTAATATCATCAAGTCTCCTTTCCCCGTCATCTTAGTTCATTGCATTCATCGGAAATGGGAGAGGAAGGGATGGACTAGCCTGGGGAGAAGAAAAGAAATGTGAAATGATCAAAATACCTTCATTATTTTAACAATTAAAATTTTCCTGCGAAATTTGGCCGGCAATTTGGCGGGAGTGACCAAAATTGACAAAAATTGCATAGTTAAGGTACTAAATTGACACTTTTAAAAGTCAAGGACTGAAATTAACAATTATATATGCGAACGAATCAGCGCCCAAGGAGGGAATATGCGAACGAATCAGCGCGCGACACGTGTCCAGATCTAATGGATTAAAAAAACACTGTGGCATTTTCGTAAATAATTGAACATCGAAGTGCAGGTAAAATGATTACAAGTGCAAGTAAAATGTATTATAGGTGCAAGTAAATTTACACTAAGCATCAATACTAAGTGCCGCACCTATAGTTAAAAGTTGTTGCACCTAGGTGCATGAATGTTGTGCGAGTGGTTTTAAAGAGTATTACTACCCGTGGAACTCAGATCAATGAATGTTAACAAGGCAATTACATGCAACTTGCCAGGCGAATTAGGTGCACCTATAGTATAAGTAGTTGCACCTATAGTTATAAGTTGTTGCCACATATGTGCATGAATGTTTGCGAGTGGTTTCAGGGGGTAGTTACTACCCGCTGAACTCAGATCAGTGAATGTTAACAAGGCAAAATTACATGCACTTATAGGTGAAAGTAGTTGCACCCTATAATTATAAATAGTTACACCTATAGTTATAAGTAGGTGCACAGGTGCATGAATGTTTGCGGGAATTGAATGTTAACAAGGCAAAATTATATGCACTTATAGGTGAAAGTAGCTGTACTTGTAAGTGATTTTGCTTGCACTTCAATTTTCAATTATTTACGAAAATACCACCGCATTTTTTTAAGCTATTAAATCTGGACACGTGTCGCGTGCTGATTCGTTCGCATATTCCTTCCTGGACACTTATTCGCACCTGAGTGCATCCTATATATATATATATATATATATATAATATATATATATATATATATATATATATAATATCTATATAGGATTCTATTCTGATACAAACAGTGTGGATTCATCCGGGTCGTTGATTTTTAAAGTTGGAGTACAGGATTTTATTGATTATTATGGTAGTTTTAATTATGTATGCGTGTGTTTATATTATAAGTTAGCAATCCGTGTACCCATTGAGGAAATACATCTAATCCGTTCATCTTAACAAATCTAATGGTTATTTTCTGTCCGCATGTTTGTATTTTAAGGTAGTTTGCATGTGAATGCAACCCTCCTATATATATATATATATATTAATATAATATATATAGGTATATACTATATATATTTATATATATATATATATTATATATATACTATATATATATATATATATATATCAAAAGAGTGCTATTTACAAAAGGAGGATTTTATTAAAAAGCTATCAAACAAATTAAAAATTTTTGAACATATTCAATTCTTTTCATTTCCTATTCTTTTCTGTTGCAAAATGAACCAAACACACAAAGACAGTTTTCCGTTAGCGTAGCCAAACACCGAAAAGGAAAACTATTTTTTTTCTGGAAAAATGCCTCATTTTCCAAATAATATTTTCCGAAAGTTGTTTTCCGGGTTTGGAAACACACCCTTATTTCACATCCAATTGGGAGAGAGCAATCAATTGATGTCAAAAACTAAGGTGAAAAGAATGTCTATTGTGTTAGGGCTTTGTAATGAAAACTTAAAAGTGTTCAAAATAAATCACGCAACATTGACAAGAATAAGCCAGAGAAGCATAATCAAACAATTTCATCTTAATTATTATTCCAAAGATCACTATTTAGGACACAAAAGATGCTTGAAAACAATCTGGAAACTATTTGAAATATATTTTTCAAATCTATTACGCCAAAAACACCAAATTTCTACATTTAAAATAATTTTGATTCTCAAATTATTAGGTCAAAATTAATTAGTTTAAGTACATTTAGTTTCGAACATTAATTAATTTTAATATAAATATAACTTGTAGGGGTAAATAATACTCTTTATAATTTTTATTATTAATTTGTTAAAAAAATGTAATTTAAAATATTTTAAAATTTTTTAGTTTATTCCACAAACATAATACTAACATAAAACATCTCATTACATTATTATTAGAATTACTTATATCGTTCCCACAAATGGCTCAATTCAATGCCATTACCAACTGCTCATAATGAACTTCTTTTATTTTTTTTTTTTTTTTTAATTCTGTCTATGCCAAGTAGAAATTCTTGGAAAATATAATATTCTCATTAATTTTTATTATGGTATTATTATGTTTGATGTATTTGAAATTTTATTAATGTATATATTCAATATTAGTTCTCTTGTTTCGAATCTTTCTCAATGGGGAGATCTTTAAAATGGTATTAATTTATATTTAGCATACAGACTTTAAATATAAGTATTATAAACAAAATAATAAATTGGGTTTTCAAAAAAAAAAATACAAATGAAACAAACAAAGGGTATTTGAAATTATTAAAATAAGTTAAAGGGGCAAAATGATAATTTGTACCCCTTCCACCTTATTTTCCGCTAGGTGAACAGTGCCGCGCCAATTAGCGTCAAATTTTTTTGGCCTGTTCAACAAAATGGTGGGATGGCGGAATGGCGTTAAAATTTGCCGATTTGGTGTCCCCTTGGAGACTAGCCCGAGTCCCTGCCATTTAAGACACAATCATCTATTGCTCTCAAACAAAAAGATAACACAAATAGTCATTGCATTTCAAAGAAAAATGAATCCCAATTTCAGGTGTTTGGAGAGACACAGATAGAAACCTGATTGGATCATAGTAATGAAGAACAAATGCATCATTTCCAGAGTCTTGTTGCACTTCTCGAATACTGCTCAGCACAAGCAACGATGGAGTCTGAACATGGAAATAATTCAATTAATTGGAGAGTAGCAATATCTGCAAAATCACAAGGAATCTCCTCCAACTTGTAGCACCAATTCAGGGCTAGACGTTCTAGCATAGGAAAATGATCAGCACTTGCTTCCCAGTACTGTAGATCTGAACCACTTATAAGCAAGTACTTCAATTGAAGAAATCTCCCACTTATAGTTTCCCATTTTGGACCATAGACAGCATCACACAGCTTGAGGACTTCAAGGTTGGGCAACGTACCAATCACATCAATATCCTTCCATTTTAGTTTCATTTGACAAGTTTCAACTTCTTCAGATTTGGCAGATAATTTTCCAAACACATCCCTGTGGAATGAATGATGTTGCCAAGAATATCTAGTTCCTGGAGTTTATATAAGTAGGCCAGACTTTCAAACCAATTGTTATCTTCTCTGCATTTTGGAATCCCCTTGTAGTCATGAATTCCCAGTTTCATTAGGTTTGGAGTCATCATGAACAACTCTTTCGTACAACTCCTGTAATCCAACCAATAAACACTCTCTAAGCTATCTTGAACTGATCTTGGGGGAAGTTGCGAATAAATGCTCTTCAGATAAAGATGTCTTACGTGAGGTAATTCCAAATTCCAGGTGTTTCACCACACTCTATTACTCCATCAACTTTTAATATCTGTAGGTTCCACAGCATAAACCACGGTAGATAGCTAATATCACAATGGTACATCTCAAAGCTTAAGTATCTCAAATGAACTAGACCCATTACCTGACAAAGTATGTTAGTATCCTTTACAAGGATTTTAGAAATTACCAATCCCCTCAACAACTGCAAATTTACAAACACTAGGCTTGAGAGCAACCTGAGGCTAGTACTATTCTTCTGAAGCCATAGAATTGAAGAGAAGCTATCAAATGGGCTTAAATGATGGCTGCTGGAAATTCTTGATTGAACAACCAATCTTTGAGCTTTAAGAGAAAAGCTTACTGGTTGAGTTCTCTTATACTTTAGAAGCATGACCTTATCTTTATGCTGCTTATGGGTATATAAAAGATTCTCCCTTTTGGCTTCTATTAGGGCCAAATCACGCAACACATCATGGATCTGGCATTTCTTGGTTTTTCCACTAGCATTAAGACTACAAACTTGAACAAGATTCCTATCAATAAGATCTTGTATAGAATCCCTAGCCACATCTTCCAAGCTCTTAGATCTCATGACAGTTAGAAATCCCTCTGAAACCCAAAAATAAACAATCTCTTCTATGGGAATCTCAGAGTCTTCAGGAAAAAACCCAAATGACAAAAAACAAGGTTTAAGGTGAAGAGGTAAGAAGGTGTAACTCAGACTAAGGATGCTCACACATTGCTGATCAGAATCATCTCGATTTAGCAATGTACTAAGATTTTTTGCAATATGCTCCCATTCATTCAAGGTTTGCTTGGATTTTGAGAGAAGTCCGGCAGCCACAATAATTGCAAGAGGTAACCCTTTGCACTTCTCTACTATACCTCTACCAATTGTTTCAAATTCAGGGGAGAAAAATATTTTTCAGACACCTTCTTATGAAAAAGGTTCCAACTTTCTTGTGAATCCAAAAATCGCATGTTATGACAAAAATTGCTACGAGTAGCATGCTCAGCCACATCTTTTATTCTAGTGGTCAACAAAATTCGACTTCCATTGTGATCTTCTGGGAGACAATTCCGTAAATTATTCCAAACATCTTTACTCCATATGTCATCTATTACAATCAAATATCTGCGAAGCTTTAGACATCTGTATACATTCTCAGCCAGTTGGTGGTTGGACATGGACATGTTGGCATCTTCATTTATTTCAATCTTCTCTGAGGAAACAGAATTCAGAAGGCATTGGAACACTTGTCTTGAATCATACTCCTGTGAGACAGTAACCCATGCTCGACAATCAAAGTGGGAAATAATTGATGCATCTTGATAAACTCTTTTAGCTAAGGTTGTTTTGCCGATACCTTCCCATTCCCAGTATTGAGACAATTTCTCGTTCCAAAGATTGTCGGTTCAGCTTGCGCATTATTGTGTTGAACTCATCAATGCACCCCACCATTTTGATTGCAGACTTAGAAGTATGTTGTGAGGAATCACCAACTGTTGTAAGGCTTTTGTTGTGTTCCAAATCTCCAAGTGATGTAGCATTGTGCAGTTGCTGTGAACTTTCAGACCCTTCAACAGCTCTTTCTTGATGTAAGCTGTGAATTTATTTCCTAGTCTGAACATTAAGCGAAGCTTTGTCGAGCCTCTTTTCTTTGCTGCTGTACTTTTTGAGATGACAGGCTCTCAATTCTTGAATTATTAGACTTTTTGCTTCAATAATCAACTTTGCGTTGAGATATTTCGGCTATGTTTTGAACTGTGAAACCTTAGCTTTTTGCAGAGAGATTTGACCCTTTTTTTAATATGAACTGGCATGCCGGGCAGATTGAAGTGAAGCTCTAGTTTCACCAGTGTTCTTGAACAACATAACTGAGCTCTATGCATAGAGAGTTGAGGATTTTCTTTATATGATCGGCACACGGGATACTGGCGACACAGAATACTTTCTCATCAACCGCAAAATTAGCTCCTCTAGTTTAATCGACAGAAGACCCAAATCCTCGGGTTTTATGTATTCTATCGGGCGATTCAAGACTGGAAGAAGCTTTTGAGCAGATTTACGCCTAGCCTTCATTGCTTTCCCGAGGTGAAACAATCTCACAGCAGCTGTTCAATTTGGAACCTCATTTCAACGGAGACATCTCTGATTCGTGCTTCCAAACCTTTCACTGCCTTGGAATCTTCTAGAAGAGAGGTTTGCAAAGCGCAAAGGTTTCGGTAAAGAGATCTGACCTTCGTTTTCTGCGAAGAGCGAATATGGGTTTAGGTTGGAGGAGTTTTGGCGCAGTGTGTCCATTAAAATAGTTACAGCAGCGTAAGCCATAACTTGAATTGTGAGATGCAGTGGAAGAGCTAAGAAGAAGGTTTTGGTTTTGCTGAGAGGTGTATGAAAATTGAAAGCTCAGATGTGTACTTTGCATTCTCATCATCTCGCCGGTGCCAAATTATGCTGTGAAATCGTATCCACTTGACACACTTTTAAAATTGTTCATAATTATAAATATATACAGAGTAGTTAAAAAATTATAATATATAGCTCTATGATTATGAGGATAGATTGTGAAAATTATAAACATATATTTTATAATTATGGATATAGAGATTATATTATAATATAAAATTTAAAAGTATAGATATGAGCTTTATAATTCATGAAATATAGTTCATATTATGAATATTAGAGTATGTAATTGTAAATATGGAGTTTATAATTATGAATATATATCTTTATAATTATAAACATATATTTAATAAGGTTAATACCCATTTTAGTCCTCGACTATTAGTAATACACGATTTAGTCCCAAATATTAAAAGTACCAAATTTATCCTTTAATTTTAAAATGGTACCCAATGTGGTCCTCCATTATTAATTGTCATTTATCCACCGTTATTTTGAACGAACATAAGTGTCATTTTAGTTGATAAGCCATTCCTTCCTTAAATGAAGTGACACCATGCTCCAACAGAGTAGGCGCAATCTCATGGCGAGAAGTAGAGACCAGTCCACATGCTCAGCACCTCCAATAGCATCCTCCTGATTGTCATGCAGTGGCTCGAGTCGCTGGAGGGCCCTACGACGTTAACCAAGGGAAGAAACAGGTTTTGACCAAGTAAATTGATTCATTGTCTCAAAAGGGGTGGATGAGACAATTGTGTAACGGGAGACCACTTGTGTGTGATTTTAAAAGTTAGAGGACTAAATTGGGTATTTTTAATATTTTAGGATTAAATTGAGTATTAGCTAATAGTCGAAGGACCAAAATGGATATTAACTCATTTAATAATTATGAATATAATCGTGTCTACCTTAACAATTGTCTCAAAGTCCACTCTATCTCCAAAATCTGCCGGCATTTGATATAATTAATTTAATTTTAGGTAGACCGTAGACTTTTAATGGAGGGAGAGCTTATTGATGATTGCCAATACATAAGCTGTTGGTGATTGCCATTGCCAAGTAAAAGTTACAAAGAGCAACTCAAGTCATGCATCTTAGAATGATCCAAATACAAACACATTAATTAAAATTACAAAACAGAGTGAATTTCATTTTTGATCTATAATAATATTTTCAATTTTACCCTTAATTTTTTTTTGTCACTTTACAACCACTGTTATTGAATGTGTTCCACTTTTAGTCCACCGTTAATATTTTCGTCAAGAGACCGTATAATCCAAGTATTTTTGATCTTTTTATGTTTGTCTATTCTTTTTTAATCTAGGCGCTTCGTCCTCCTCATCCGATATTCGAAAATGGCTCTTCGAACAACGAGAATGGGAAGCCAAAGCTACATCTTTCGTTTGTCCCAACATGGGCCGGTGAGGTTCTCTTAGGTTTTAGTTTAATGTTCTCATATTCTTTTAAGTAAGAACAATAGTCTTTGATGAAAAGAACATGTCCAACAATATCTTAGATTACACGACTCCATTCTGATGAACAATACTAACGGTGGACTAAAAGATGAAACACATTCATAATAATTGGTTATAAAGTGACAAAAAAATTAAATTGGACTAAAATTGAAAATGTCCCTATAACAATAGGACCAAAAATGGAATTCATCTTACAAAACATAAATAATTAGATCTCTTAGCTTGGAAAGAAAACATTCAGAGGATCATCCACTCAAACCCTTTGTGAAGTTAATCACCAATTTGGGAAGTCGTCTCGTAAAAAATAGGTCGGACATACTTCTAGTAACATAATCTATCTCACAAAAAAATAATTTAAAACAATATGCTTCTTCCAAAAATGATAAAATAAATTGAAATTTCACAAACATACGTCGCAAGCATATTATCACAATGTAATGTAAGACTAGAAAACTAAAAAGAGAGATCTCATCTTCTATCGAGTTCTGAACCATATAACTTCACCAGCAGCATTTGCTAACCGTCAATATTCAGTTTCGGCGGAGCAGCAAGCCACGACCATTAACTTGACGTACTATAACTCAGGCGATGCCAATTTCAATCCGCTCAGTGGATATTCATTCCGCATGAATCACGGCATTTTTTTTTGGATGGTAATGGGTGGTGGACTAGTTGTTGGGAGCATTTAAAGGAAAGACTTCCTTTTGCCTACCCAATGTTGTCCCACATTGGAAGTTTAGCCTCTGTTTCCTTACTTCTATATACTCCAAGGCTTTTCATCTACTTTGAAGGTGTTATGAGAACGGAAAAAGAGGTAGACCACCACGCGCGCGTGGAATAAATTTTAAACACCCTATTTTTGTGGATCGTTGTAATGGACCTAAATTTCACCACCCTATTTTTGTGGATCGTTGTAATGACCTTGTCTGCACAACTCCATGTAACGCTTTTTTAGCGCTACAACAAACGTGGAAGTGAGAGGTGGCGGTGATGCAAATGTGATGCTTCATTATACTATAAATACAAGGCTTCAGAACTGGGAAAAAACGCACAACAACAGTAAGCACTGCTACTGTTCGAAAATCTGAGAAGCCTGCTTATTAATATAGCCTGCGTTTTTTCTTTTATGGTTTTGCTGGTCGAAAACATACGACTCAATCCCAGGTCGTGAGTGTTTTTAAGGCGGTGTGTTGCACATGATACAGAACTCAAATCTGAGTCCTTTCTTTCCCAAAGCTCTCGTCCTTACTAGCAGAAAACCCAACACTAGTGTAGGTCGGGATGGGTCTAAAAAAAAGTAAGTCGCGTGAGTCGGGTTGGATCCAGATTCTATGTACAAAACGTCTCTAATTCTTCCCTCCAAAACATTGCCCACACTTGAGATCTTCTTCAAGAAGGGTTTGCACAAAACAAAGATTCCGGTAATTAAAGAGATCTGACCTTCCTTTTGGTGCGGAGAGTGAATAGCGGTTTGGATTGGAGGAAGTTGTGGTGTAGGATGTCCATTAAAGTAGTTGCAGCAGCAAAAGCCATAGCCGATGTTGATGTTATTGGCTTCGGATTTGCAGAGGAGAGAGTTTGAGAAAGTTGGAATGTGGAAGAAAGGAGAAAAAGAAGAAGAAATGAGATCTCGATTATTTAGCACTGTTTTTAGCTTTAAGCCATTACAGGATCTTGTATCCTTATAAGTTATATAACCAGATCGAATGGTAGAGGGAGCATGGCGGGAAAGATGATAAAGGGCGTAAAACAACGCGTCTCTATTTAATTGGAAGAATAAAAAGAAAGCACCGAATAAATGAATAATATAATACGGAGTACATTTTTGTTCTTGGGTGCAAAAAGAAAATTTATTCAGTTTTCTAGAATATCTTTAAGACACATCATTATTCATTAGGATTTTTTAGGCTTTTCAACTAAAACTTTGAAAAATTAATGTCACTTTATCCAATTCAATGCTTCACGAATCGCCAAGGCCAATGCTATCTTTGGAGAGTATCCACCACAACAAGGTGAGCTGACTGTCGTAATGAAAGAGCTGTATTCATCTCTAAGGACCAACCAAAATTCATTGTATTTGTTTCCAGGTTTAGTGCGGCATCAACATTTAATTTTGTCCATCTAGAAGTAAGTTTTTCTCATCTCAATACATAATGCGGTACTAGCATTATACATTGTGCTTAATGATGATCAACTGCTACTTTGCCATTCTTGGAGAAAATGTCTTGCTCTTTCAGCAATTACTCTTGGCTCCATTGCTCGATTATTCCACACCTTGTCATTTCTAGCCTCCCAATTAAAGACTCCAACAAAACATCATAAAAATTTCATAACGGACTATAGGCATATTCTTGAGGGCTTCCTCCACCCATTCTACAAAGGATTCAATGTTCAGTGGGGTGTTAACACTCTAGTCATAAAAAGTTGTGAAAAAAAATTACGGTAATTCAACGATACTAAATAATTAAATATTAAAGTAAAAAATAAAATATACGTAAATTTTGATTTTTTTTTTTTTTTATAGAAAAAGTGTTTGACTAGATATCCAGTTAGAAACACAATAAACATTTTTTGAAAAATAATATTAGGAAAATGATTTTTTTTTTGAATATATTTTTATTTTATAATGTTTGGCTGAAGTAACAACCAATTTGTTTTGTTTGACTGAAAGTTATAAAATTATATATATATATATATATATATATATATATATATATATATATATATATATATATATATACTATTGTTTGATTCATTTTTTTTAAACATAAATATCATATATTCAAAGTTATTTCCTTATAAAATATTAATCATTATTATTTATATTAAAATAAATTTTATTATAGTTATAACGATTAATAATAATTATAATAAGTGAAATTATATTTTTAGTCTCTTAATTATAAGTAAAATATATATTTAGTTTCTCATTTTGTTCGCGGCAATGACAATTTAGGTAGATTGAGCGAGCGATCAAATCAACTAATTTATAAGTGACATAGTGATACATAAATAGTCTCTAATGACTAAATCACACTTTAATAATAATTGGAGGAATAAATTATACATTCAAAATAAACTAAGATCTAACAAACAAAGATAATTGATGGACTAGAAACCCACCATTTTTTAGTCACATTCCACTTTTAACACATCAAACCCTCAACCCAAGGGCTTTTTTGGTAAATGATGCTTTGACCACATTTAGTGGTTGACCTGATCAACATGATCAAAAAACTCATTCTGTTAACAATTAGACATTTAGGTAGCATTTACCAGGACTATGTGTGCTAATGGTACCCGGAAATTGGACTCCATTTGGAAGATTATGAGTTCCGAGCCTCAGTGGATGGCCGTTATTCTCGGTGCCTTCTCAGTGTTGAGAGAGTAGAAATGAACAGATACTACAATGTAATAGAAACTCAGTAGCTTCAAAAAAAAAAAAAATTAGGTAGCATTTTAATTCGCAAATCGCCACTTTACAAAAACGCGTATCTTTTATGCAGCAGATCATCTTTGGGATATTGCCTTAAAATACAATTTTTTTTTCCAATTGCCCTTGCCAGCGATGAAGCTCCCCTGTGTCTCATGCTTTTTTTTTTTTTCCTTTTTCCCCAAATTATGATCCAAGTATTGGGGAGTGACACGTCGACTTATTATATTTTTTAATCTATATTGCTGTCTTTATTATTTAAATAATAAGGATAAATTAATCAAATATATTTTTAAACTTACTCAAAAGTGTAATTATGATATTTAAATTTTAAAAAAGTGTTATTAAACATCTTGTTTAAAATGTTCAATTAGTCTGATTTACCCCCTAACCTATTGACTTAGCATAGTAATCATTATGAGCCTCTTAAAAAAATAAAATAAAATTACCATAGCCATCTCCCGGTCGTCTCAACCGGGGTTGTCGTCTTCTCTGGTGAAGAAGACAATTGGTCGCCAAATTATTATTAGTTCATAGAAAAGTAGTCGTTGATAATTTTTTTTGAGCTGAAATTATTCGCTGAAATCTTAATGACTGATTATTTCAGATAAATTATCGATTATTGGAATTAGATGCACTAAAATGAATAAGTTTGAATATTTCAAGTTGCACTTTTTAAAAGTTTAGGGGGTCTAAGCAAATAAAGTTTAAAAACCACCTATCATTTTCCCAATAATGATGGTTTTTTTCATTGGTTTTCAAGAAAAAGTTGTTGTTGCTGTATATATATTAAAATGTAAGTTAATTACCATCTGAGTCCTCCCGATTATATGGTTTTGCCACTTTAGAGTCACTACAATTGACACATCTGTGTCTTCAAACTTACAAATTCATTAACCAACGCAGACTCTATATTCTCTAAAAAGAAAAAGATACCCACCCATATTGTCCTTCAAAGAGTTTGCACCTTAGACCAGCTATGGGTCCTACTTAGTATAGACAATGGACCCAGACTTGTTAAATTTGAATAGTTTTAAAGGCCCGCTTTAATGTGAGTCTAAAGACCCCCACCGCCCTTATAGCGAGCGACAGATGGTGCAATTCTGAGAGATGGTAGAGCCTGCACGTGCACGAAACACGTGGGGAATCTCTGAGGAACGCTCATTTTGGTTTTATTTCCTAAAATCTAATTAAAACTGAGATTATTTGTACACCCGCCGGCCAGATGCTAGATCATCCGTATCCATAGTACGTATCTGTGATAATAATGCCGCCGGAGGCATTCGCGACTTGTCTACGATAGTTTGGGGCTTTGTGGGTCATCCACCCCCTAATTGGCTCGCACGGAATGGATATTTTATGTGAATATTATTTACGAATTATTATATACTGATTAGAATATATAATACTAATATGAAAAAAATTATCGTCTATTATATTATTTCGGTGAATATCCCTGCGAGTGATGGCACTAGCGTTTTTCTTGCGAAAACTATTTTGTGACATATAGTGACGTTTTAGATTGACTTGATTGGAGACGAGAGTGCTAGACAAAAAATACCCTACCGTTATTTAATTTCCCGTTATCTTTGCTTCTGTTTCGAACACAAACGCAACATGCATCTACCATATCCTGTTTCTTATATTCTCGTTTAATGTATATATCTAATATATGTATTGTGTCTACGAAGATGTATTGGAATACTAATACTCATTATCGATGCTAGAGTTCGAATGATACTTATTATTAACTAATGAGCTCCTTTCTCCTCTCTCTTTAATTTTAATAGCTAATAAACTCTCTGTTTACGTTTACTCTTGTCAAAAACTCTTATGCATATAGGGACCTTGGCATTTTTTTATCTGATTGTTTTTGATTGTCGAGCGGTTGCGTCATCATGTAGCTAGGTCCTATATAATATTAGTATACTGTGTATCAATTTTTATATAGTGTATATAGTATAGGATAGATTTATCGTATAGATATTATATTATGTAGTGGTATTATTTAAGCATTATTAAAAAATAATATAGACTTTTGTTAAAATGTTTGAAATACGAAACACACCTTAATATATTTGTCAGCTTTAGCGTCTTTTTTTTAATTCTGAAGGTGAAAAAAAAAAAAAATAAAGAGATAACTCGCAGCCTGGCCGCGCTTGTTGCGGATGTACCCTAGCTTGCGGGTTTGGTGGGCCGACACGCAAAGACCCGCAAAAAATTTGTGCAAAAAATTTGACATGTGCATCCCTTGAAAATGACTTCTCCCAAAAAAAAAAAAAAAAAAAAAAAAAAAAAAAAAAAAAAAAAAGAGATGTCATTTTTCCCAAAACATACCTATTTCCCTTTTGACTAATCATCATTTTTTCCCCTCTTACCATATACTGAAAATTTGAAAGTCATATTTTCGAGTTTCCAAATGCACCATAAATTCAACCCCAGATACATATGTCCAATGTTGTTGAGAGACAGAGGTAGAACCTGTCTAACGAAGAACAAATGCATCATTCCCAGAATCGTGTTGCAGTTGTCGAATGTGGTCGGCACAAGTGATGCTGGAGTTTGAATATTGACATTAACTCGATTAATTGGAGAGTGGCAATATCTGAAAAATTGCTGAGAATCTCTTCCAACATATAGCATCTGCGTAGGACTAAGACATTCAAGGTCGGGAAAATGATCACCGATTGCTCATAGTACCTTAGATGTGATTCATGTATGAGCAAGTGTTTTAATCGAATCCACGAAATCTCCCATCTCTAGATTCCCATTTTGGACCATCAACATCATCCTCCAGCTCAAGAACTTCAAGCTTGGGCATTTACCAATAACATCCATATCCTACCATTCTAGATTATTTTTTAAAATATATTTTTCGTGTTTCTAATAAACCCTTAGACAAACACTTTTTTTTCTTCTAATTTTTTTAAAAGATCAAATAAAATTAAGTGTTTAAATATACTTTTACTTTTTACTCTAATAATTTAATTAATGTA
Source organism: Ipomoea purpurea (assembly GCA_009835305.1). NCBI lineage: Eukaryota > Viridiplantae > Streptophyta > Magnoliopsida > Solanales > Convolvulaceae > Ipomoea > Ipomoea purpurea. The sequence continues at coordinate 25,517 of VALG01017519.1, forward strand.
GTACGTTGAATTATTGTAATTTAATTCCTTCTATAATTTTTGTATGATCGAAGTACGAGGACTCGAGACAAGGAATTTTTCACTTTTCGCCTCCAGGAATAAAAAATGTAGAGCGACAGATCCGTTATCCGTGAGACAGGTCAGATTAAGATAGAAATGTAATAGTAATTAGGAATAAAGTGTTTGTTATTTATAAGGAAAATATATAATAATTTGAAGAAAAATGTAATACTTATAAAAGTATTATGAAGTATTTTTTTCTTCTAAAATATTACATTTTCCATAATAAATACTCTCTCTATCCCATTTTATATGTATTATTTACTATTTATTGGTCAAATCAACTCTTTATTTTTTTTAATATTTTTTTATTGTATAGTTTCTAAATATATAAGTTTTGTATACAAATATTAAATTTAATATTATGAAAAATTGAATTAAAATAACTTCAATCAAGTCAAATGAAATTAATGCACTATATAATAACAATTTCAAACAAGTTGGTAAATCATCTATACTAACTTGTATTGAATACCACATATTAAATATAACAATGGCATTGAATGTATTACCATACTTTCATGGAGCGTTAATCACCTGACCTGGATTCATGGAGATTGATGAAGTTTTAGCTTTCTTTTAACAGATTTTTTTCCGGTTTGCAGCGTGTATTAGATATTCTTTCTCTTCTCCTCTGCTTACGTTTCAGTATTTTCACATGTGATAGGATAGAAATAGTTTATGGCCTATATATGCCTGCCTAACATAAAAGCATTCCATATTAAAATATTGGAATTATGGATATGGGCCTAAACCATACCATTAAGTAGGCTTAATAGCTCATTTTGGAAAGCAGGAGAGGGGAAGCTTAACCTTGATCCGTTACCATTATTTTATTTCAATTCTTCCAATGGGGATTTTATTGTCAAAGACACTTTAAAAACATGTACCACAAATAACATTAGAATAAATATTCTAGCAATCACAATTTGTACTGCGGTTGTTGCAACAATGGTTTGTGCCCTCCAATACATGGATTTTCTCAAACTGTGTTAACAATCCTGGCTATGTACAGCGATAAATTCAGCTTAAAATAAATTATTTGGTTTGGCTGATTCGATGTGCGCCTTTATAATGATGTTCTCACATTATCGTTGTTGTTTATTTTGTTAATAATTAATTGTTATGAAGGGCTGGAGTTTTTGATCTCCAGCTAAAACCGAATAAGTGGACCTGAGCGTGATAGAATCAGGTGCATCATTTAGATGACCAATAACTATAATATAATTTTTTCTTTATAATATAGAAATTAGTATATTCTAGTCCAACTATATATATAAAGGATTAATAGAGTCAGTCAACAAAAATAGTGACCAAATGTGTTATTGTTTTAATAATAATTTTGATAAATATATATATATTTTAATTCGATTATGCATATTTCAAAATATATATCTAAAATTCCAGAATACATTATATAAGGAATTTGTTATTATCTATTTTTTTAATAGCTTTTAATCTCTGCTGGATTTTAAAACGTTTGAATCAATAGATAGATGGAGAATAGTATGAAGGTGATTATAAGGTTAATAATAAAGAAGAATTGTATGTTAACCCATATATCAATTAGTATGTGCGTATTTGACACCATTACAATAACTTTTGGATTCACTACCGAACATATATATTGTCTATGAGTATTGCTCACTCTCTATAGAGATGTTCGAACTCAC
>VALG01017519.1:27325-44850 GCA_009835305.1 Ipomoea purpurea
GAAATTTCGTCTATTGAGTGTTAAAATGAAGGGCATTTTCGTCCATTTACCTATTATATGCCTAATATACTTTGAAAAATAGTCGAGGGACATTTTGGGAATAGTCGAGGGATCATTTTGGGAAAAACTCATTTATTTATTTCATTTTTGTTTATTTCCATTTTTTTTAAGACTATCAAATTAGAATTTCTATACTTTTTTTTTCTTACAATATAAATAGTTAAAATCCACAATCAAAAGTCAAAATTTTAAACTTTCTCTACAATTTTTTTCCTTCTATCTAAACATACCAACTTCCCTCTATTCCTATCAAGTTTTACAATAAGTTCCGTAAGTTTCAAAAATAATAATACTCATATACTTTTTATGTTCATATATATATATATATATATATATATACTATATTATATATATAATATATAATATATATATACTATATATATATTTAATATATATACACACACACACACACACACACTTCAATAGACAATCAATCACTATTATCATTAAATATTACTTTTACCACTAAAAATAACATTACTATTTTTATCAGTTTAGACACCCAAAATGTACGCTTATTTCTCAGTCCAGTATGCTTTGAAAATAAAATTATTAGTTTTTACAATCAATCGCTATGCTTCTAGCCACTTCTTGGAACTGAGAAGTACGCGTTACTTCTCGGTCAATGACAAAAATGTTAGAAAATATTTTTGAAAGTTGGCTTAATTTAACTTGCGAGGTCATTAGTTTCATTCCAAAGTTAGTACAAATCATAACTACCATTTCTAAATGCCTATCTACCAAGAAGTACATCATGCTAAAGAGAGTCTAAAATATGGCTATCAATTTTATGTGTTAAAGGACAAGTAAAATAAACCAAATGCAAAAATAATTAGCACAAAACAAGACAATTAAACCTAAAGCCTCATCATTTTTCATATTACAAGATCTTGTCATTTTGAAGTTTGTTTGTATTTTATATATGAATATTAATAAACTTAAATTGAAAGTTAAACTTGTTTACAAAAGTACGAACTTATTGTAAAACTTGATAGGGATAGAGGAAAAAATTGTAGAGAAAGTTAAAAACTATTTATATTTGTAATAAAAAAAATATAAAAATTCTAATATGATAGTCTTAAAAAAATAGAAATAAATAAATGATTTTTCCCAAAATGATCCCTCGACTATTCCCAAAATGGTCCCTCGACTAGTATATTAGGCATATAATAGGTAAACGGACGAAAATGCCCTTCATTTTAACACTTAATAGACGGAATTTCTAACGGAGGACCAAATTGGGGTAACTTTTAAAAGTCAAGGGACCACATTGGGTGCAATTAAAAGTCGGAATGCAAAATTGAGAATGAGCCATAGTCAAGGGACCAAAATGGGTAAAAACTCTTTTTAAAATTTATTTTTTTAAAAAATAATTAATTTGGGAGATGACCTGTTGACTTGTTGGAAACCTTCAAATTGAGAGAATTTTTGAAATTGATTAGTTTAGGGACCTAATTGTTGGTTTTTTAGGTTCAGTGGCCTAATTGTTTTATCGTGTGCAGTTCGATGGCCTATTTGACCCTTATATTTCTCAAATCTGATTTAGGTATATAATTTGTGTGCAAAAGTACAAAATTTCACGACACAAGACATAAATTCATAACATAAAGACACAATTATGGCAAATTATACCCTGCCGTTAACTTCTATAAAAAAAAAATCCATGTTTCGTATGTACAGAATTATATAGTAGAATACACATAAACTCCTAACATAATACACATAAACTCTTAACATAATACACATAAACTATTAACATAATACACATCAACTCTTAACATAATACACGTAAACACAAGTGTTAAAAAAATTGTAACGGGATTGGACGGATGAAACGGTGTCCGTCGCATCAACTCCCCATCAACTTATAGAAACGTCGTCGTTTTGAGCCAGGAGGCACAATGCATTGTGCGTCCTGGTGCACGATATAACTATCCGTATAGAATTCATAATTTTAAGGTATATAATTTCATAACACAAGACACAAAAACATATAATATAAGATATATACATATATATCAGAGTCTAAATTGCATTGTGAACCACAATCCATGGTATAAAGATTGAACAAGTTTCTTTAGGGCCGTTGTTGGGCTTGATGAAATGATGAATTCATATAGATAAATAGGTTTTGTTCACAAAAAAAAGAAGATAAATAGGTTATTATTGGTATGAAATTACCAAAATAAATACTCCTTAGTTACTTTCATTATTTAAATAAAAAAACTTTGATAGTAAAAGGATTTTAGAGCAAATACAAGTGATAAAGTAGTGCAAAACAATAAAAATCTATTTCTACAACGTTCAACCAAAAATATATATATAGTTATATATGCATGTAATATATAATTAATAAATGTATAGTTAAATATGTTGAGCATGTAATATATAATTAATAAATGTTAATCTAATTATTAATCTAATCTTTTAGTTGAGGAATTGTGTATAATCTAATCAAGGTGAACTCAAGTTCAAAGATACACAATTTACATACTAAATGTTCACAATTTACTTTTTAAAAAGTCACAATTTGTGATGATCTTGTATTGAATAATTCACATTTTAAACTAAAGAACAACAATTTATATTTCTAAAAAGTTCACAAATTCAAATACTGAAAATACAAAATACTCTAGGAACCAATTGTCCGTTATTTTTGGCTACCGTTTCTCAAACTTTACCCTCTTATTGGTCTTTGTTCTCATATATTTCTACTCATCTTCTTTTTATATTTATATAAATTGAATAAACCACTTTGTTATATGATTTATTTATTTTATTTGTTTTTAACAAAGGAAATGTTTTACTACTTATAAACTCTTCAATAAATTTAGATGTCTATATTACATTTTAAATAAATAGTATGTAATATAATTCAATAAAAGGTTACAGCTACGAAGTTTAATGCGTTAATTCTAAACATTGCGAATAATTAATTAGCATCAAGGTGGGTCAGTAACTATTCCTGTTAAACAGCATAAAATTATCATTAAATTACCTAAAACATATAATTAAAGGCCCTCTCAATCATAAACTTCGTATAGCAGTTGAACCTGCTACGATCATACACAAGGATTATAACTGTAATAGTTATTCATAAATTTATATAAGAAACTCTATGTTTCACAATTTAGAAACTACTGATTGGTTAAGACCAACTTTATGCTACATCTTCTAAATTTTATGGTTTCTTCAAAAATTAGTGGATTAGGTATATATATCAACACATTTGTTCATCCCTTCATCGATAGACTAGTACGTCATTGCACAATCTCCAATAACTGCTCTACAATACCCTAAACTGCACATATACGATTGTTATCATTCATTGTGCTTAAATTGTGCGGCGCTATCGAGAACCGTATCATCTAAAAATAATTGTTAAGCACACATGTCAGTAAGCTACATACCAGGTACCACAAAATCAAATTTTTATTTAACTGAAAAGCCGCATTTTCCGTCTAAACTACAATATAGATTGAACTCGTGTTAGTCCTGAAATACGCAATTATAAGACACAAGTTATAATAAATTCACTTATCCTATAGCATTTATTAATTTAGCTGTCGATAAATCTTACTATGAATGCTAACAAAAAGTTAACTAAGCCCAATACAAACTAACTTGGATTGACACCTATCCACCTCAGCTCTCGGAGCGATGGTATATATGAGAGGTTGGGAGTTCACCATCTCTTTTTTTTTTTGGGAATGTTACTGGCTCTATTACATTGTACAAGGTTCCAAAAATCCGCACTAGGACAGCTAAGGGCGTAGCGCGCCGATTTTTGCAACACTGATTGTAGTCCATCTGTTCATATAATCTTCTCAATCTTTCTGAAACAAAAGAAACAATAACGCCTCCACTGAGATCGAACTCACAATCTTCCAAAGGAAGTTCAACCCAGTTCGGTCCCTCATTTTTTTTTTGAAAATCGGTCCTCATTTTTTTTTTTTTTTTGAAAACTTCTTTTTAATTTCATTCAATTCTTGAATTCTAGTTTAGTTTGTGACCCTTTAAATGTGACTAAGCTAGCTAAGCTAGGTTAATGAGAGAAATGACAACTCTTAAATTATCTCCCTTAAATTTTGTCTACAATCTATATTCCTTTTCACAAACAAATAACATGGTAAGCACTTTAACAGTACCCTATTTCATAAATAATGTAAACAACTTCCCCTTGTTAAGGCCAAAGAAAGACAGCAAGTCATTTAATTTCTAATTTTCCCTATACCAATTCAACGAATTCAACATCCAAAATGTCTTCCTTCCTTTTTTTCCTTTCAATATACAGCTATTTTCTTTTCTCTTTTTTTTTTTTATTTTTTATTTTATTTTTTTTTTATTTTTTTTTATTATTTTTTTTTATATACATAAAATTTGGTACTATAACCCATGAATCCATGGCCATATATTGGGGGCCGAAAACTGTCAAAATGACACTGTTATGAGATTTATATTTAGGAGAGCTCTCCATTCAACGTCTCTTATTTTATTATAAAGTTTAATTTGAATTTAAAACATTATTTAAGCAAATCAAACTACTCTTTCTATTCAAATTAAACTATGCATCGTTGATTTTATTGATTTTAATATACAACTATATAACACTATGTGTGTATTTGTGAGTATTTATTTATTGATGTTGGTGGCTGTTTGTTTTTCCTTTTTTTGTTTTGTTTTGTTTTTTGTTTTTTTTTGTTTGTTTTTTGTTTTGTTTTGTTTTTTGTTTTTTTTTTTTTTTTTTTTGTTTTTTGTTTTTTTTTTTTGTTTTTTTGTTTTTTTTTTTTGTTTTTTGTTTTTTGTTTTTGTTTTTTTTTTTTTGTTTTTGTTTGTTTTTTTTTTTTTTTTTTCCAGAATTATAGTGGTTATTAATTATTAAATTCCCGCTATGTTTGAATATTATGAGATCCCTATGAAGGGAGATCAATATATATTTTGGTAGTTGCATGACAACTAAGATCAATCAATTTTACAAATATTTTATGAGATATGTCTCCTCTTGTCCTCCTTCCAAGTTGTTTCCATATGTGCATGAATGCACATGTCCTTTATTAATTAATCTCTCTTAATTCTATATGTCACTGCAATTATTATTATTATTATTTTTTTTTTTTTTAGAGCCATTTGATCCGATATATTATATATCATGGGATTCATGGCTGATCGAAGTTATTAATTTTGTCAAATCAGTTTTTAAAAAAATGTAAAATTATACAAAAATTTCACAAAAGGTCATTTGACAAACATAAAAGTTTAAAATTTTTAAATAATTTAAATGTGAGAAAGTTATTCCAACCTGATGGTGTATAAAGGATTGGGCTTGGCCCGCATAACTTGGGGAGGTTTAGGGCATAGGAACAAAGGAGGACTTGGGCTTGCATGCATGGGTATGGGGAGGTTTAGGGCATAGGAACAAAGAAGGACTTGGGCTTGCATGCATGGGGTGATGCAAGCAGACACGTGTGCGTGCGTGCATGCGAGAAAATTGCGATTGGCGTGTGTATGCATGCGTGCGGGTAGATGGCGGTTACGTACATGCATGCATGCAGGTGGAATGGCGGCTACATATGTCCATGAATGCGTGCAGGTAAGATGGCGACTACGTACATGCATGCATGCGGGTGGAATGACGGCTACGTACGTGCTGCATGCGTGCGGGTAGGATGACAGCTATGTACGTGACATGCATGCGGGCGGAATGACGGCTACGTACGTGCATGCATGCGTGCGGGTAGGATGGCGGCTATGTACGCGCATGCATGCGGGCGTAATGGCGGCTATGTGCGTGAATGCATGTGTGCGGTAGGATGGCGGCTACGTACATGCATGCATGCGGGTGGCGTGACAACTGCGGGTTGGCGGTTGGCGTAGAGCATATCGATGCGTGTAGGAGTGAGGATCGCGGAAGGGTGCGCGGAAAAATCATTTTTAAGTAGTATGTCGGAGTGGGGGTGGGGGGGGGGGGGGCACATGAATGGTGAAGGAGGGTGGTTCCGTAGATGTTGTACACGTGGGTGGCACAAAGGGTCCCGGGATAGTATAAAAGGGGGGGGGGTGTGGTGTGGTGTGGTCTGCTTAGGCTATCACCAAGGAACACAAAGACTGGTAGCCTAGTGGTTTAAGTCTTCTTCATTCAAACTGGTTGGTCAAGGGTTCAACTCCTGGTATTATTTATTTATTTATTATTTATCTAGTTCAAATTATTTTGCCTTATTTATTTATTCTGTTGGGTGCCACTCTTGGTCCGGTTCCTCGGTTTTTCTTGTGTGTATTTGTTGGGTCTCACACCCCAAGCAATAAAAACGTTATCTTCATGTTCCTATCTTTATTTTGTAACCCGTTTTATGGTGGACCCGGTCCCAGTAAAACAATCATTGGCGCCGTTTATGGGGATCGCTACGAAAAGCATGCATCCCTAGCTTCTATCCATCCAATCGTTTTTGTTTAGGCAATCAAATCCCAAAGAACACCAAAATGGCCGGATCTCAAAGCAGACATTCGCCAGCATGCGCATGCCTGGAGGGGGTAGGCCCAATATGAGAAGGTGGGTTCCGCCTCTAGGCAGAGCTAGGAGCACCCCTGTCGGCAACATCTGCAAGGGAGTAGATGTTGGTGCCAGGAGGGCCCACTCAACCTCACTAGAGGTGGAAGCCGCTCCTACGCGTCATAGGGTCGCTAATATCGGAATTTCCGAGAATGACCACGCAGCCTTATTTCCCGGTCAACCTGGTACGATGCAAAGCGGGTTTAACCCTAGCCGAGGACATCGTAGGAAACAGCAGGGCTGCCCTCGCACCCCGGGACTGGGGACCGGAGTGGGCCATAGGGGATAAAAGGAAGGGAGTCCGAAGAGAAGCCCCCAACATGCCGACGAATCTGAAGGGAGAGCAATTATCACACACCCGATGGTAGAGGAATCTGACGGTAAATGCTTAATTCGTCCCCAAGCGGGAAAGATGCCTTCGAAGGTTTGGGCGAGAGGAATAGATGCCAAGATTACGGAGTTACTCCACTGGAAAGAAAGAGGTAGCCTTCCTGAAATGCCTAAGATCGAGGTTACCCCTCCTTTCACCTAAAGAATTATGAGGGTACCTCTTCCCTCTAACTTCAAGCTCCCAAGTAGCAAACAATTTGACGGCTCAGGTGACCCACAAGAATATATCATGGCCTATCAAGCCATGATGATGCTAATGGGGTCCTCGGAACCAGTGATGTGTAGAGCCTTCTTCTTGACTTTGTCAGGCCGGCTAGGATTCAAGATTTTTAGAAGAAGTTACTAAGGAAGGCTAGGATTAATTTCTTAATTAATCCCAATTAGCATTTATATTTACGGGGTGTCACACGCTGAACTGCCCCTACATGATCAATTGCACGTGTAGATATAACCGACATGATCAATTGCACGTGTTGGGTGTTGATCGGGTTGGCGGAGCTCAGCCCTTACTCGATTCGAGTCGTGGCGTTGTGGCTTACCATGGGGGAATGTGGTTAAATAGTCAATGTCCACTTACTTATCACCAATTGATTTTAAGTAGGATATGACAACCAAATAACTAAAAAATTAAGTGGTTAAGCGTGCTTGACTTACAATAATCACAAGATGGGTGACCCACTAGGAATTCAACATAAAGCTGAGGTCACGGGTTCAAATCGATGGCGAGGTGAAAGCCGAGTCCAGTCCCTGATCGGATGTGGGCGTAGGTCGGGCCAAGTCCAGTCCCAGGAAGGGGATGACGGGCGCGGAGGCTAAGGACCGAGTCAGGCATGCTGCGCAATTCAATCCTACTCGATTCGAGACGTGGCGATGTGGCTTACCAGGGAGTGATTGTTGTGTTTGACTTACAACAATCACATGATGGGTGAGATCCAAAAGCACGCATATGAACACGCTACTCGGTATTATTGTCACCTACCACTAGCATTATTTGTAGGATTAAAGGAAGAAAAACAATCAATAAAGATATAGGTTTAAATAACTTTGTATTTTTTCATTTGAAAAATAATATGGAAAACAGATGTTGATAATCTTTCATGAGGACCACGGCTGGTTAAATTTCTAAAGTTGAAGGACTATGGGTGGTTAACTTAAACTACGAATGGTTAAATTTGAAAGTTGGAGGACCACAAATGATCAATTTGAAAATTAGGACTAAACGTGGCAAAATCACTATACTCGAAGGACATCATGTGGCACTTACTCCCATATATTATATATATATACCAGCTTTGAAGGACAAAAAGTGTCAATTTTTTTGTTAACAAAATCTTCAATCTTCATTCAAATGGACCAATCTAGTAGCTGGTTTTGTCTGAGGGGCTACCCTGCAAAGTCCCCTTCAGCTGATGCCACTTCAATTCCTTCGTACATATATCTACATCTACATGCATGCATCCACAAATTAAATATCCTAATAAATTGCAAATTCAAGAATACCCAAAATTTTATATTATGTTATAACATTATCCATCTAAAATAATTTGTTATATTTTTTTTTTTAAATGACAAGAAAAACTCGCAATCACAATTCAAAAGCAAGTATATACGGAGAAAATTCTATTCTTGTGTAAATAGTTCACAAACTATACATGAGAGGTAAACCGTACTAGAAAGACTCAATGTGACATGCTTGATTGAGAAGGTATTAGTAAAAATAATTTTTAAATTATGATTAAACAACCCTCATATTAATTATATTTAAAAATGCATAGCTAATAAGTAATAATGTTATATGATGTTTAAAAAGAATTATTGTAAAACAAATTATTATACGGGAAATGACATGTTTAGTCTCTAAGTTATACTCAGTATAAAATCAGTTCATAAATTATTGGAAGTGTAAAATTAATTAGACTCTTAATTTTTAGTCTTGTCTGACAATAATCGATAACTGATTGATTGAAAAATAAAGGCATGGATATGAACATTTTCATTAATTTGGTAAGTTTTTTTTGATCATTTGAATTGCATTATTTTTCCTACAAAATGTTTTGATCACCTGATATCATTCCCAACTAAAAAAATTGTGCAAATTAGCTCAAGATGGAAGGCAATAAGGTAATTATACCTCTAATAACTTAGAATTGATTCTACCTCCATATATAACATGGACTAAAAATATAATTTTCCTTAGCTTCTTCCTCCTCTAAAATATTGAATCCCCAATCTCAATTCAAGGACCCCAGATTTCGACCCCCAACATGACATTTGCAAAAATGTAGATTACGATAATTCAGTATGTCAAAAGACAAAGTCAAATGCTGATCATTATTACGTATTGTATTATTATGAGTATGAAATGAAATATTAAAATTCGTAATTCCAAGCCGATATTATATATCACTGAAACTAAGACGTAATAATTTCCATTGTTGTCTCAGTATCGCATTATGAGTTGCCATTCCTAATTCAAGACTATTACCATCCGAGTTAAAATCACAAAACGACTTCTAACACGTATAAACGAAAAAATACACCCATTAGAATTGTGCTAAGATGAACGGATTAGATGCATCTTTCCCATCCATATCCTATAGGCTCAACCAACATACCCAGGACTACTAAGCTACGATAATTTAATGTGTTAAAACAAGCTATCCGAATATCGTGGAAACAGAACAATAAGCGGAGCGGTGGGTGGGTGGGACCATAAACTAATTACAGGCATAAACTGGACCTATGTTATAAAATATAGTAATGGGTGTTATATCAACAAGTATTCATAGAAATCAGTGGTTAGCCTATCCACAAGCTTAAAAAAATATGCGAGTCACATCTCGGAGTCGCGACCAGTGATAATCCTTACAACATAGTTATAGGTTAACTTCTATGATATACCTACGTGTCCTTTATCCTATTCAATCCGTATAGATTTTTCCTATCATAGCCCTGACTTCAAAAAATATTTTAATGTCACATCAAAATTTTATCTCCGATCCGTATCCGATTAATGTTTCCGTATCATTCAGCTGCCTCAAGCACCCTACCTATTAAAGCCTAAATTCAACACCCAATACGTCAAGTATAGTTCTGCATTATAGCATTTCCTGGTCGACGACTCGCCAGGAAACTGCAATATAGAATGGCTTAACTATTGCTTGTCTCCTCGATCCACCGGTGTCCAGATCTAATGTGAGTGAGAAAACACTGATTTAAAAATAAACCGCGGTGGCTTTTCGTAAATAATTGAACATCGAAGGTGCAGTAAAATGTTATTACAAGTGCATGTTTTAAAATGTATTATAGGTGCTAAGTAAGAATTTACACTCGAGCATCCATACTTAGTTGCACTTATATGTTCTACGTAGTGTGCACCTATAGGGGTATATTAGTAGTTTGCACTCATAGGTATAAGTAGTTGCATTATAGTTCTCGAGTTGAGTAAGATTGAATTTGCGAATCGGAATTTTTTTTTCGTGTTGCTTCATATTAAGTTAACTCCTGAAGTCAGATCAATAAATGATTAACAAGGCGATTATTTATTCTTAGCGTACTAGGTGTCAAATCTTTTTTACGGTGTGTATGACTTGAAAACTGAGGTGTATGACACCTGAACCTATGTGTTATTTTTTAATAGTTAATATGTAGTCTTGTAATAGTCAACCTCTGAAAAATATATATTATAAATTTGTGTATTCGTATGTTTTTGTGCATATTACCATATAGTTAAATTGAAATCATAATGTTTAGGTTACTTACAACAATATTACCAATCTCCTTAGCGACGTATTTTATCTTTTATTCTGTTAAGTACGTGATTGGGATTTTAGTAATGTGTATTAGTGTCTTAGTCCATAGAATCGAGTACACCTAGGTAAAAGACGCAAAGTACGAGTGAAAGGTGTAGAAGGGGCGTTAGGCGATAAGATAGTAGACTTGCTTGCTGAAACAAGATAGGAGGCCAAACTTATTTTCATGTACTTATATGCTGAAAATTAGTTGCATCCCTTAATACAGATCCAAGGCCCATGAGATCATTGACAGTGAAACGTGCCTAGTGCATGGGAGCCAATTATTCCATCTGAGTGACGACAGTAGTGCCTCATAACCGACATACTGGATACGGCGACTCCCACACAAATGACGTCGTTTTTACATGAACCAAGCTGGCCATGCGGTTCCATTTGTTCAAATATCTCAATATGTAATACAGACACCTACTAGACTTCTTGCCACTGGTCTTCCCGTCACCGCTTCCTACACATTCCACGTCTGAATACGTTCAAAGTGAATAAGGCAGTATTGGATTCACTAGCTCCGTATTGGCAATTTATAACATAAGATTTAAAATTGATATTGTACTAGGTTACTTATATGATACTGTCAGATATATTTATTAGCGACTCAATATAGGTCTATTACTGAAATACAAGTAGAGGGTATAGTATATGACGCGTGTTCCCATTATGTCTCACACAATTAAAGACATATACACATGGAATTATATTAATGGTCATATACACATATTGACCTTCACTTAACTGAATTGTAGAAGTGACTATTTACGATGCACTGTGAAATCGAAAATAGCTTGATACCTATTATCCTGAGCTTGGACATCCCTGATATATAGTACTCATATATGGTATTCGAACTAGTATACATGTATTAGCCAATCTTAACCTCGAGTCCGACAGAACAACATCAACCATAAGTAGCTTAGCTCCTTATACATGAGATTTCAGTTTTTAGAATATTTTATTAATTTATATTGATAACTACGGTCCATATATTATCGGAATTATGAAATATACATGATATATATGCAATTATCATGTATACAATCCTAAGTAGCAGAGTTGACAAATTAAATTTATGAACACAGAGCGCTTCGGTGGAGCCATATCGAGATCTCCATACAATTATATACAAAACGACGTGCTATTGATAAATTCATGAACACATACTCCATATATACGAAATCAATAGAGTCATATGAATATTTAAATATAGAATAAATATATACATTGAGCGTCCGCAACCGGTACCTACTAACGTGCACCATTACCGTTGTTGATCAACAGAGTCATTTGGAATAACTGTTAACCGTTGCCATATAAGACATCATGCAACGTGATATTCGGCCTATGTTGTGCATAATGTTGTTTTATATACTTTTATTCTGATAATGATAACATAATATTAATATTATTAATATAATAATTAATATACACAGTGTGTATGTATGTAAAATAAAAATAGTAATTTTTTATGAGCAATTAACGTGAAAATGTTTTAAAAATTACCTTTGTTACATAGAGTAGAACATACAGTTATCACATAGGATTAAATATTAATATACAGCACTTTAATTATATAGGATTTTGATTATCCAGCTATATTTTCGCGCCGTTAAATGTTAGTTTTTGGGGTAACCTCAGAACGTACATCATATATCCACTGTATGCGGTGTACAGAACCGATCCCTGACCTATCCTCCGACTCCAAGAACGAAGTGTGATAGAGCATTGGTTAATAATAGGAATTAAATGTCTTACCTTCTTATATGCCAATTAATAACTGATAAATTCATTTTGCACAGATCTAGTCCAATTGTAAGCATATAAATTATGTTGAGTGTTTGTTTATGTCACCTAGAAGAAAGTATACCTATTTTATAGCTAATACATAAACAGGAGAGAATTGAAAGTGAGGCTACGGTCGTGTCTTTCAATAGAGGAAGTTCCGTATTGACCTCGACATCTTTATTAGATGGGCATGTTATATACGGTAATCTAGTACGCACCGGTGCTACCCGGCAAGACGATAACATTTATGGCTGAGGAAATCAACACAACATCAAAGCTATATTGACAAGTGTCAAACCCATCTCTATTGCAACACAGTATCTGCTACAACAGATACATAACTATTCGCGAAGTAGTTTTATTTAATTATGTGTCACTACATAACACACATCAACCATATCTGAAGAGATATCTTGCAATGCCATTGTTGACCACATAATACGCTGGAGTAAACAGTTCTCGACAGTCTTATTCTAACAATGTACCACTACTTCCAAAACAGTATTTATTAATTTATTGAATTCTGTCATTAATACTGTAGATTTTAGCGTAGACTCAAGTTAAAGAGCCTAAAGTGAGTTCCTATTCCTGAATTTGGTTGACCTAGTGATATTAATTGTATAACAGAAATATCAGAGAAGGGTTAAAGTCAGCAACCTAGTATCCCTTTAAGAAAATATGTAGACGTATATATATATATAAGTAATAAATTAAAAATTGCTTAATCCTTATGCAAATAGGCTATTAGCGTTTTGGCGAGTAGTGTGTATATCACTGATACTTACTAAAAGGACCCGCTGAAAGTATGTATTCATATAATACTCCGTTGCACCAGCATCAATATGTTCACAGACCAATCTATGATGAAATACTATCCCAGCGACACAACACATAAGCGAGTTCTATGTTGTAACTCTATAATGTCAGATTATCCGCTAGCTATTCCGACCATTTCTATTATAGACAGTATTCGACTTAAGAAACCGTAATCACTTTATATTACAAAATCTTACCACTTAGCTGTAAAACGTATACACACTGAGAGAGTGCGACTTACATACTAATTTTATCTCTGTCGGCAAGGAGTAATAATAATATCTCTTAGCGAAGTTCTATCCGGATCTGTCACCGCCTAGTGCGACTTAACTGAGGGATGAAATGATGTGTTTATGGGACACTCTCGCCTCCAGAGCTCTTGAAAATCAAAGGAGTGATCGCACCTCAAGTTTGGTCGCGTTCCCCTAGACACTTATGCTATTCTTTGAAAAATGAAATGACCTGATTATAGTTGATGGGTCCTAAGTCGTCTGATTGCGCGAAGTCAAACTCTATAGGCACTATTGGATCCCTGTATGAGGATATTATAAACAAAAGATATGTTCTTTCCTTCTGATCCCTTACACAAATACCATTCTAGAGTCGTATTGTTTTCATTAGTAGTCACAAGGTATTATAATATTAAATTGAGAAATCTTGTTACCCATATTACATGACACGATATTTGCAGTAGCGACATCATATCACATGGCATGCTTTTCGACTTACATATACCATCAAAAACGTTAGTCGTGAATCATTCCGTTGCCAAGTTCTGGTTGAATTGATTTGTGTCAGTATTATCTGCGTGTACAATGAATAATGATTCGTTCACGAGATTTCTAGACTGAGGTCCCCATGTGAATAGTGCCAATCCATGTCAATTTGATAGAAGCTATTTCCCAGCTAGATAACTGGATAGTGCATCACGTATGTTCATGGTATTCCCTGGTTACACATATATATACAAATCGATACATATATACACTGGAATGAACATGACTTTCACTTGTGACATATCATTATTGAGAATTGCATGAATTACGAATACGTGTCTGCGGCGCACTGCCGGGGCGTGGCAGAGATCGTTTGGAGAAACAACTCACCCACCTATTATATATAACAAACCCTTCGACTATGAGGATTTCCACCCAATTTTGGTCCTCCGACAATCACAATTACTCAATTTGGTCCTCGACTATGACATTTTTACCTGATTTGGTCCTAAAGTGTTATTTGCAAGTCAAACCTAAAAGGCAATTTTGAGATTTTAAAAAAGTATCTTCCTTCTTATTCTCTAAAATCTAAGTCGTTTTGTTTTATATAAATAGGTTTTTGTTTTCGATAGCAGTCGCAACTTCAATATGCAACCAAAGTGCAGTGAATCATCTTCATCCAGCTATAAGAATCGATGATTTCGAAAATGAATATGCTTATTTAGCTTGGAATTTAAATGATGTTGGCACAAGTTACAGCAAATTTTGAACATTATTCGATTATATTACTGGACGAAGATGATTCACGACACTTTGGATGCATATTGAAGCTGCGACTGCTATCGAAGACAAATAATCTATCTATATAAAACAAACGACTTAGATTTAGGGAAGAAGAAGGAAGATATTTTTTTATAATCTCAAAAATTGCCCTTTAGGTTTGACTTGCAAATAACACTTAGGACCAAATCAGGTAAAAATATCATAGTCGAGGACCAAATTGAGTAATTTTGATAGTCGAGGACCAAATTGGTGAAATCCTCATAGTCGAGGGACCAAATCGGTAATTTTCTCTTGGATAAATTGAGAAGCCCATGTTCGTTTTACAGCTAAGTGTTAAGATTTTGATTAAATTAGTTCAGTATTGTTGCAGCTGTAATCTGACATTATGAGTTAATGACAGTGTGTGTCTGTGTGTTTTTCTCTCTAACTTTTAATTTGTTGGGTGGAGAATAATGCATATATATACAGTATATATATATATATATACTATATATATATATATATATTATTATATATATATATTATTATACTGTTTTGAGTTGTACTGTACTGGTTTGGTATTGTCATGGCATGCAATATCTTTGTTGGAACTGTCATCACAATTAAAAATCCAGATATTTTCTTAGTCTCTTAGAGTACATGTTATGTTAGGCAAAATGTACATTATCAAACAACAATAAAAATAATATTATGGATTATTAAATATGACTATATACTGGTCCCGATGAAGGTTAGGTTACAAATCTAGAGGGGTGAATAGACTTATATAATTTTTGAAAACTTTTAAAATTCGAAAGGTAATTTTTAACATTTTCACGTTATTTTATTTCATAGTCCACGCTATTACATATACCATTGTTTATAGTAAAATTTGCACTAGGCAATCGTTATGCTATGGACCCGTGTCAAGTATTCATGCTGGACACGGTAATGGTGCCGTTAGGTACCGTTCTCTTTCCATTTTTTTTTCTTTTTTTAAATTCAGACCATTTTGTTATAGGAGTATGTGTTTCATAATTTTATCACTATATGTTCATAATTGTAAGTTCATAATGTCAGAGCTCTGTGTTCATAATTACATAATTGTACATTGATAATTGCATAACTGTATATTCATAATTCCGTAACTGTATATTCATAATTCAATAACCTGTAAATTCATAATTTTCGAAACTCTATGTTCATAATTTTATCACTATATGTTCATAATTGTAAGTTCATAATGTCAGAGCTCTGTGTTCCATAATTCCATAACTTACATTCATAATTTTCATAACTGCACATATATTGCATAACATTCATAATTTCCATAATGTACATTCATAATGCCAGCAAACGAATAACGCTGTTAAAGCCGTTAACGGCGAGACAAAGTCAATTTTTTTTAATTGAAAGACCGCGCTTTTCTTTAAAACGACGTCATTTTGGACTCGTATCCACAATGCGTTGAGGACACCGAGTCCACAGCACATAATTTGCCCTGCACTAGGAGCTACGGCTTCATGGGCCTTGGATTGTATAAGTGCACCTATTTTCACATATAAGTACATGGAATTTTTTTTCTTGTTAGCATTCACTTTTCGCAAACCATTCATGCACCTGGGTGTGCTTATAACTATATTATGCATTCTTGACTATTATATACTATAGGTGCAACTACATATAACTATAGGTGCACCTACATATAACTATAGGTGCACCTACTTTCACCTATAAGTGCATGCAATATTGCCTTGTTAACATGTTATTGATCTGACTTCAGCGAGTACTAATACTCCTGAAAACCCGCTCGCAAACATTCATACACCTAGATGCAACTACTTTATACCTATGAGTGCAACTACTTATACCTATAGGTGCAACTACGCTAGAACTATAGAGTGCAACTAACTAGTTGATGTCCAGTGTAAATTTTTACTTTGCACCTTAAATACATTTTACATGCACTTGAACATTTTACTTGCACTTTCGATGTTAATTATTTACGAAAATGCCACCGCGTTTATTTTTTAAAATCAGTGTTTCTCATCCATTAGATCTGGACCCACCGTGGACGAGACACGAATCCATTCCTTATTTCGCGTCTGGGCGAGTCGTTCGCACAGAGTGCAAGTCTATATAGCTATATATATACCATATATACGTATATATATGGATTCTATTCCAGATACAAACAGTGCTTAAAATACAAAACCAGTGTAGATTGCCATCTGGATCGTTGATTTTTTAAGTCTGGATGTACACGATGTTTGTTGATTATGTTATGGTCAGTTTTTAAATTAGTTGGGTTATTTATGGTAGTTTTAATTAGCAAGTTACCCAATCCGTCGGTGCCCATGTGAGGGATATGCATGCTAATCCCGTGTCCATCTTAGCAAATCTAATGGTTTATGTTTTGTCGCGCAAACGTTTGTATTTTTAAGGTAGTTTGCATGTAATGGCAACGCCTATACTATATAATAGTATATGATACGTACTTAGTATATATATATATAGTATGTATATATATGTATAATCTATGATAGTACTATATATATATATATATATGATATATACTAGTAATCTCACCCGCGCGATGCACGGGAAAAAAATTTCAAGTATTATAAATAATAAATAAATAGA
>VALG01017522.1:0-11664 GCA_009835305.1 Ipomoea purpurea
TAGTTGTTTCAGAATTTACATCCATTAATGACATTCCACCGGTCAATTTTCTCATAACTAGTGTTAAAACCATGGCGGACATTTTGCTATTTCCACAACTTTCGACTCGAATGTGACTATTCCTAGCGATCTTCGTGATAAGTTACCTGTTGGCATGGAAGTCTCCATGACCTAAGTCATTTTGTTATCCTAATGCCAAGCATAAGTTACGTGTTGTTATTCGGGATAACCCTCTTACTAAGATATACATTGTTACCCGAAAGTAACAAATACCTTACCTTGTTTCTTTTCCAATGTCAATTTGTTTTAGTAAAGTTGTTCTGGATCTGGGGGGGCTCGCGCTCAGCATAGAGATTTGTAAGCTAATGTAGAGTCCTAATAAGAATACTTATATGCCAATTTGGAAAGATGTTATTAATCCATTTTCATATTTTTTGTTTTTTTTTTTTTTTTTTTTTTTTTTAACATTATGTGTTAATGACTAATTGTTTACTTGGTAAGTAGAAATTAAGCATTGTAGTTCAATTACATTATTATGATGTCTATGTAACCGTTAGAAAGATATATGAGAATATTGCATGACGCGAAGGGAGAGTATAATACTTTGTATTACTATTCACATTATTTTGCCACAAAATATTGTTACATCTTTTCAACAAAATGAAATTGCAACATGTTCCAAACTTAAACATCACCAAAAACAATACAATTAGAAACTAACATTTTTACGTGTTTCAACTAATTAAATGCATGAATCTGTTGATATCAAAGTAATTATTAGCTAGAGAGTTGAATATACTATTGTATTTGGAACTAGCACAACAATTCTGAAGCAGTACTAGAATCCAAATGGTGTGTGTCTCCTTCATTTTGTAGAGAAAGCTTGAAGTTTACAAGCAAAATTTGAGCGTTCGTAAAAAGAAGGCAACCATTTGTTGAAGAATGTTACACCATCTGTGTCGGCATTGAACAATGCACTAATGGGAGTGACAGTTATCTATAATTAAAAAAAAAGGTGATATGTTAATGATAATACTCCATCAAATTAAATAGCAAACATATATATATATCAAATAAATAAACCCATTACTTACATATACTTCTTGAAGAGAAGGAATAATCAGTTCCATCTTCATCTACTTGGCTTTGCTCTAAACCTATTAGAATGACAGGAAAATTAATTTAGACGGTATGTAATGAAAAAATTAAAGTAAGGCTGTTGAAGGGAAAGTGATGCTCCTCTCTAGTGAATAGAACTGATCGCTCCCGAGGTGCTAATTCAAGCACTTTAGTTGTGCAAGTTTGTGTTGGAGTCATGTCCATAGTCATAGTTGAGTAAGCATCTTCCCTCCCCCTTCGCTTTCAAAAAACAAAGTAACTTTGGCTTTCCATGCCCGGTTTCTGATGAAACTTTTGCCTTGCTTATGGGAGGGGCGATAACCGCTTGTGGTTCACCAAGCATCTGTTGGCCAGCAGTAAATTGAGAAAGGCAATCTGATGCCCACCATAGAGAATTCCTCCCATGGTTTTTCTCGGTTTAGGTTTGCCCGTTAAGTTCCATGATTTAAGGGATAAGTTTGATTCTGATATATCACCTGGCAAAACTAGGCATGCAGAATGAGTGGGTATCGATGAACGGAAGCCTTGGGTCCGGGTGTGCCTGAGAACAGCCACTATTTTCAACCAATTATGCCTCGTAGATAGAATTAGCTTCAGTTGTCGTCGCTGATGTGGCCGGCGTTGAAATGTTATATTAATAAAAAATTTGTTGTTTTTTCGGTTCGCGGTCAGGAAAGATCTGCTGCTTATTTAACTGTCGCATGAACCGCAGTCACTAAGGATGAGATGACATAGAGGGGGACGCCCATTGAACGCTCGAAGCCTCCTCGGCTTGCCTGTGTCATTGGCTTGGATAGCAAGCAACTGTTCCAAGAGTAACAATGGCTAGAAATTACCGCACAAGTTGGCTGCCGATGAGTTTCCAATTGGTATCCGGTGGGCTTAACTCAACCAAAAAATCGGGGTTGCAGCTGGGAAGAAAACAGAGCTTAATAGGATGGCCCAGGGAGGCAACAAAATATCTTGCCGGAGTTTCGGGCGGCAAGCTGCAGAAGCGGGCGGGTGGCCTGGCCCGGCGATGTGTCGGAAATCGCTTTTTGGCCGAATTGCGTGGACGGTCCAAAGGTTCCAAATTTGAGGTCGGTGTGACTAACCGCCGATTTCTGCGGAATCTGGAGGCGGCAAAACCAGGGACGTTGAAGCCGATTAGGTTGAAGACGGAGGGACGCTAACCACAGGAGGCTCTCCCAACTGGTCCAGGGAGCATCGACTCCGTCGTCGTTGGTCACCATCACAGTCGGCTGATTTTGAGAGTAGTAAACGCCGTTGTTCTCCATGGCAGCGATATGATCTTCAAAGGATTGTGGAATTCAGAGTGTAATATCAGTTAGTTGTTGGGTGGAATAGGTAAAGAGCGATGTCCCCTGTATTTAAAGGCATCATCGGCAGCAGCTATGGTCTATGGGCATGTGGTGAGTGCAAGAAATCCGTATCTGGCGGCGGCGGGCGGCGGGCTATAGACCGGAAGAAGAAAATAAATTAAAAAAGACAAAATTAAACGTGTGGTAATATGATGAATATTTGAGAAAGCTGGTCATATTTCTAAATAAAGAAAGGTGATCATGGCGAAGTTCTTCACTTTTTCCAAGAAGAAAAATGGCCCGTGGTCCGTTGATGATGATCTGACGACTGACTAGAAATTTCAGTATGATTAATTGACTAAAAAATGCATGTATCTATCATATATTATGAAAAGTGTGGTACACCTTTATTTGATAATTTAATAAGATGTGTGTTGACAGTGGGGGTTCTTCTTCTTGCAGCCCCACTGATGAGATATTCTAATGCCGCTCATATGAACAATTCTTTTTCTGAAAAATACTATATCTATTTTCATTTTATAATTTTAATTTTCACTTTCACACTTAAAATTTTGATGTAGTAAACACAATTACAAGATTCATGAAAAAAATAATCAATTAATACCGATCACATTAGAGTTTAAATTTGAGAAAGTAAGATTTAGAAGTACATATAGGAGAACTTTTCTTCTTTTTATAAAATCGTAAGCCATAGTTTCTCACTTTCCACCTTCACTCCATGCATTGTTTCATCAACTGAAAACCAGTACAGTCTCTTCTCACTTGCCAAGTTGTAGTTCAAGAGATGCGAGTATTTAATTTTAAATCCATTGACAGTATTATGATAGGGCTCACACATAAAATTGGGTCATTAATAAAAATTTTACTGAGGGCCGGTAACCGGCTTATCCTGCGTGAAAAGTGCTGGTAAGCAATAAAGTATAGATATGGAAGGCGTTAATTAGCTCCAAATGGGCTTCCCTCTATTTTTTTTCTCCGGCCTTCTAACTTTTTTTCTTAATTTAACCCCCTGGTGTCATCTTGTCTACAACTTCCCACCCAATAAATGCACTGGATGAGCTCTAGTTACCCCGGTGAAATTGTCAATTATGGATTGAGCTCACAGATAATGTATTCCAAGCCAACTATAAAATAAGTTAACTTTCATCTCCGCCCAACCCTGATGACATGAATATATATAGTCCATCATTTGAGAGTTGAATGAACCCCTACCAACAACTGCTCCATCAAGTCCAATTGGAGCTAATGGCATATTGTAGTGGTAAAGTCTTATCCTTTTGATGGTGTGTTTATGGTATCAGCAAGACGCAAGGTGGACCGTTAATTATCAGAATGGTCCTCATGACCTATGACTTTTTCCCCAAAGGGTGTTTGGACTTTTATGCCACCAAAAGCGATCCCACCTGACATTGAATTTTAATCAAAAGGTTTTATTCCCGTTCGTGCTTTGGTTGTAAGGGTGGGTGTTAGATAAGGAAGGTAAAACTGGTAATTCAAGCCTTTTTGCCCACCTCCAATTCCTTAACAGCTATTTGTTCGACCAACACGGACCTCCTTTGGTCCTTGTCCTTCTCGAGAACATGTTCGTTACGCCGGTTGCTGAGTGATTACTTAAAATCGTGGAGTAAATCAAAAGGTGTACGGGATACCGGGGTATGATTGTTGTTCGGAGGGACATGCGCGACTTAGCTCATTTGATATATGATAAAGATCAGATTACACATATCTAATTGTTTTTCATAATAACAAAGAAGGTGCGATAGAAAGTATTACAACACCCAACAGATAGTAAAGAAAGTTTTTTATCATTAAATACGGTACAAGGAAGGGAATGTGTTATAGTATATGATTTATCCGTGGGTATGAATTTATTAACTTGTTACACTTTGTGCTCAATATAAAATCACTAATCAATAATTCTATATGAAATACCCTAATAATAATAGCTACTATTTTAGGCGGTAACAATTTAATAGACATAAAAAAAAAAATATAATAATGAAATAAATATTACACGTCTGCTTTGGAGAGTATAAACCTAATAATATCGAGTAGTTAATCCTTGTATTATTTTACATACATTTTATATTCATCAGTTATATTTTTATATTTAAACATTTGGATATACATTCATACATATATCAGAGTGGTAACTACCAACATAACAATAAACGCTGGGATTAACACAGAAATGTTCGAGTGGCTGCTAATTAGGCCTTAAAAAAAATGCATGTATCCTACATTATAAAAATGTGGTACGTCGACTTGTGATAATTCCAATAAGTGTGTGTTGAGAGTGGGGGTTCTTTCGATATTCCTAAGCCATAATTTCTGACTTTCCACCTTCTCCCTCCACCATGGTTTCATCAACTGAAAAGCAGTCTCTCTCCTCGCTTTCCAAGTTGTAGTTCAATTCAAAGTTATTTAATCTTTGAATAGGTCAACAAAAATTTCATTAAAAACTTTCTAAATTAAGAAGGAACTGTTAATAGCTAGTGGTAGGACGAACATAGCAACAATGGCTCCCTCTATTTTTTACTTACCTTTTCTCTCTCTTTCTTCTTTCTTTCTACGTCCACCAGAAATGGTGGTGGAGCTAGTTTAGGAGTTTCATTATGGATGATAGGTTAGATAAATGTTTCAAATTGATGGAATAATCACGGAGCCGGGGAGCGAAGCAACGCAGTGTAAATCGGGCCAGACCCGGAACAGGACGACCACCCCGGGGTCGGCCAAGCCCCGGGGTCGGCCCAGTATGGGGTCGGCGTGGGTCGACCCCCAGAGCTCGGCCGAGCCCCTTGGGCTCGCCCATTGGTCGAGCTTCGTGCTCGCCCAATGGTCGGGGTCCTCGCGTGGAGCGAGTCCCGCGGCGCGGGCTGCGGCTCCTCCCGCGGGCCCGGGGCCCGTAGGAGCCAGGGGTATATAAACACCCCCCCGTGTCCTAAGTAGACATCTCATATTTTTCCTACAAACACTATAACGTTACTACACGTCCCGACCTCTGTAATAGCATTTTAAACGCCCCAATTCAATACAAAGATATTAATACCTTTAATTATCGTCTTTCCGTATTCTTCATCATTACCACGGGTTTGTATATTATCGGTCACCCCCGGGTTCTATATAATTTCATCATGGTGCTCTTGTTTGAGAGTCGGTTGCTGGTAAGCTTAAGCAGCTCTCGCCTATTCCTGGGGGGCTGTTTTCATCAACGCGCCGATCGACAAATCCTCGGGTCAAGACGACCACACCAACTCCAGGTTCTCGACCATCTCCACGACCCCCAGTCACCGCTGACCTCCTGGTGCTCCGATCCCTCTCAACCCCAAAACCCGGGAACAGCGAGTCGGCAGAGCCCGTCGGCCGGTAGCGCCGCGGGAGGCGGGCGAGGTTGGGGGGGGACCTTCCGAGATCAAGCTCATAACGAGGGAGTACCGCGCCAGGTCTATGGAGGACCTCCAGGGTCGTCTCCGACCCAACAACCTCCGCCTTCTCTCGGAAGTGTTATCGGAGGCGCGCGCCCCTACCAGACCCAAGCCAACCTGGCCACGGGTCTCCGCACCTTCCCCTGGAGGATGCACCCGCCATTGCACTGGACACCACGCGCCGAACTGCCGACCATGAGAGCCCCGCACCCGCGAGCGGCGAGTGGGTCATGCGCCCGGGCCACCGACCGCCAACCTCTACACTCTTCCCGACCGAGCAGTGGCCCCTCAGCAACTCACTGCGCACGGGAACCCTCGCGTACACTCTGAGGTGGGAGAGAATCAACTCTCACCCCGACTTTCCTGAGCAGTAAGGCGTCGACGCGGCGAGGAGCAAAGGCCGCGAGGGGGCCAAGCACCGGCCGAGAAAGAGGGCGCGGACATCAGGCCGGGCCCGTACGATGGGAACCGACATCGCGGTCGGCCGCCGCCGGCTAAGACACCGGCCGCGTGCCAGCGCGAAGACCGCCTGGGGGACCTAGGCTCGCGGGTTGCCACACCCGACGCAAGTCACGGAAGAGCTGTCGTGTGCCACCCAGGGAGTCCGGAGCCGACGAGCCCCGTGCTCTGGGCCCGGGGAGCGTCCTCCACAGTATACCTCCGGGGAGACAGAGGCGCCCCGAGCACCCCATGCGTGACGAATGGCTGAACAACTGCGTCGCAGATGCGCGAATGCAGCGCAAGATGGAAGGGCACGTGACGAGTCACCAGAGCCCCGGACGGCCTTGGCCACACCTTACAGGAGGAACCATCTGCGCTGAACCTGCCGAGAGAACTTCCGATTCCCGGCCATCAACTTACACGGCGACGGACCCGCGGGACACCTCAACCGTCACAAGGCGATCATGTGATGCACAGGGCGTTAAATTGACGCCATCATGTTCGCGGTTTTTTGCACACCATGGACGGGCAGCCCAGGATTGGTTCGGGCCTTGCCGACGAACTCCATCCCCCGACCCTCTCGTAACCACATACAACGTTCTCGTACCCATTCGCGGGCCACACTACAGGCGAAGCTGAGTGGTCTGCTGATATACTGTTAGCCCTGAGGAGCCAGAAGACAACCAGCTCGAGACCTTGGCAGAGTACCGGTGATATAGATGGACAGGAAGGAAACGAGCATGGGAGTGAAGAATTTTGACGATACAATCGCCCATAACTCCTCCTCTCAATTTTCCGCCACTAAACAACCCCGTTTCCCCAGGGCTTGATGTTTCCCTTTCACAGCGACCTTTGGGACGTCCAGGCGCGAAACTCCCGAGCCCGAAGTCATATACAGAGAATGCGATGGACTGCCCGGGCGCCTCGCGGTAACGCCAACACAGAGGAAACAGAGAAGAGGAAGA
Source organism: Ipomoea purpurea (assembly GCA_009835305.1). Lineage (NCBI taxonomy): Eukaryota > Viridiplantae > Streptophyta > Magnoliopsida > Solanales > Convolvulaceae > Ipomoea > Ipomoea purpurea. The sequence goes on from VALG01017522.1 coordinate 7,273, forward strand.
AGGAGGAGAGAAGGCCGCTGCCCAGGGCGACAGGCTGCGAGCGCACCCTCAACTCAAGAGATGAAACTTCGTCCTCGTCCGGGCGAGGCGCACTGCCCCCCCTTGAATCCCGCCGGCCCAGTCCCGTGCACGCCGTGAGTGAGCCCCTTTGAGACTGAGACACCCCCCGGAATAAGCCCGTACGACACCTCTGAACTCCCACGTTGTGAGCAAAAACCTTGTTAAAGGCGTCAATACCCCTCGCGCACCAGCCGAGACAATGGGTGGGCATACTCTCTGTCGTTCCCACTGTAGACCTGCTTGAAATTCTCCCCCAAGAGCAGAACAAACGCAAGTCCACTCGCCCTTCCATCGGCTAGCGCTGGGCACTACAACTGCGACCGAATGTAGTAGGTCTCCAGAGGAGCCAGATCGAGGAGCTCCTCATACAATTTAGACTGATAGCCCCCTACAGGGGGAGTTACGTGAAGAGGAGTTCTCGTGGTAGGACCTGGAGGCTGAAGGGGCCCCGACAAACGCCCGGCCGTAAAAAGAAGTGACGGCGTACACGGCCCATACCGTGTATCCGTGGCGTCTTGCCTGGAAAAGTACACAGCGCTAAGAGACAAGCCCTCGCCAAGCGCACGGCAGGTAGATGGCAAGTACCGGAGTCAGGGCCCACCGGCCCATGCGCGAGACGTCACAAACGAAGAAGGTCCCATCCATGTCCGAGTATTTGGCGGCCTGAGAGGGAGGAGGACACGTCCCGCAGAGGAGGAAATAGTCCTGGCCCGGAGCCCTGACCGTAGGGCAGGTCGTCCGAGCACCCCAATGAGTCACGAGGACGAGCAGGATGCCGCAGGTATAAACGTTATCACCGAGAGTATACGACCTCCCGGATGCGCGCCACAGCACCCCACCTGGACGGCCGTTCTCTGGTAATCAGGTTAAGACTCAAAGACATCATCGTCCCACCGGGTCTGAGATACGGGAGCTCGTGAACGTCATGTATTATGACACCTTCACGCAGCTAGGCTGTTCAGGAAACAGCTTCCCAGGGTACGGACCCCCGCTATCCGCTTCACGGGGACTCATTGAGGACGGAGGATCCAATAAAAACCCCTCAAGGCACAATTGCACCCCAGCCGCACGTAAGAAATGGGAGGGTTGGTTCGTGGTGGTGAAGATCAGCGCGCCACAACATCATCCTTCGGGACCTCAGTTGCGTCATCTCTATGGAAGCACCTCTGCCCTCAAGTTTTTCTACCCCCTGGAGTGGCACCGCGCGAAGGGGACCAGAAGGTCAGTCGAACTAGTTACTTGAAGGCCTGTTGCCAAATACGTCGAGAGAGAAAAGAGCGTCCAGGGCAGCGACAGTTAACCAATGACCCTCCGGGAAGAACAGGAGAAGTTCGACCCCTTGCGCCGAACCCGTGGGTTGGGACGAGAAAGCAGAGCCTCATCCTGGACTCAGACGAACCGACAGGTACAAGGTTGTGCACGGGCCGTCCCTAGCGACCTTCGACCGTGGATTGTCGAGGTCCATCCGCAGCTACGAAGATTGTGTTCGCTGGGGGTCCCGAAGACATGTCCAGCCTCAGCCGGGAGGTCATGCGCACGCACTTAAACTGGCGGTTGACCCCAAAGCCTACACACCATGCCAGCAAAGGAACCCCGTACACCGAAGTTACGGAGCTGATCAGCGGGCCTGCGAGAATGCCCAAGGTACAGGGTACAAAAACCCTCTTTTCCGGTTTGGGCCTTTTGTAGGGAGGGTGCGCGCTGCCGAGATAGACGGACAAACAAGGTGTGAAATAAAACCCCAGATGACCACCCCTGCTAGCGTTCGAGATCTGGGACCAACAATCAGGAGACGGGTCCACTCCATACCATAGAAGGGTCCTCAAAAGGCTTTCCTGGCCAATGCTTTGCGAACGTAGTCCTTCGCACCGGAAACCACGCACTGTGGAGAATGCTGTCGTTGTGGACCTTAACACCGGGGACCTCACAACATAGGCATGCCCATCCGACCTTTCCGTACACCCCAACACATAGACCGAGCGGTGACGAAACAGCGATGGCACGTTCCTGGGGGTCCCTCATAGAGCTTCCTAGATGCCTTCCGAGGGTACCACCAAATTTTTATGCACGAGGAAGACGAAGTACATATCCCACGACGACATTTTCTACCCCCCCCGAAGGGGTCTTTTGCTATCGGGTCCTGGTCCGTTCGGTCGGCAGGCTCAAGAACTCGGGGAGCCACGTACAACAAAGAATGGTGGCCAAGGTTTCAAGAAGGTCCTTGGCCGGAACTTACAGGCTATGTGGACGACATGATTGTGAAGAGCACGGAGGCTGACCTATTACACAGCCGACTTGACCGAGGTATTTTCCAATTAGCACATTTTGATTTACGTTTGAACCCCAAAGAAATACTTTCGGGGTACACGGAGGGGAAATTCTTGGGGTAACATTGTCTCAAAGAGGGGTATTGAACCCACACCCCTTGAGACAGGAAAAAAGATCAAGACGGACCGGAGCCTTGCCAGCCCGACAATTGAGGCGCTGGGAATCGAGGACAGGGACCCTCCGGAGGTCTTCCATCTTCCGAGCGATGGCTTGACTTTTTTTTGGGGTTGGGTTCCAACTACCCTCCTTTGAGAACAAATTGTAACCCCAAGAATTTCCCTCCGTGTACCCCCGAAAAGTCGGCATTTCTTGGGGTTTCAACGTAATTCAAATGTTCTCCATAATGGGGGAAGAATACCCTCGGTCAAGTCCCGGCCCTGTGTATAGTCAGCCTCCGTGCACTTCACAAATCATGTCCGTAACACATAGGGCCCTGTAAGGTTTCCGGCCAAGGGGACCTTCTTGAAAACCACCTTTTGGCCACCAATTCTGTTGTGTTTACGTGGCTCCCCGAGGTTCTTGAGGAAGCCCTAAACGCCAGGGACCCCGCATTTCAGCAAAAAGACCCCCCCTTCCGGGGGTGGTTGGGGAATGGGCGGTTCTTTTCCTTTCCGTCCTTTCCTCGTGCATAAAATTTGGTGGGTAACCCTCGGAAAGGCAAAATCTAGGAAGCTCATGAGTGCGCATCCCGCTTTTCGTCCACCAGCTGGTCCTATGTTGGGTAGCGGAAAGGGGTCCATGGGGCATGCCTTGTTGAGGGTCCGTGTAGTCCACACACATTCTCCACGTGGGTGGGTTTCGGTGCGAGGGACTACGTTCGCAAGCCATGCACTGGTATGTGACCCTCCCTGATGTGCCCGATCTCGAGGAGGGTGTCAACCTCCCTTTTTCACAAACTCCCCGTCTATCTGCGGCGAGGTTAGCGGTTCCTTTGCTGGACCAGGTGTGGCTTTGGGGTCAACCGCCAGTTTTGTGCGTGATGACCTTCCCGGCCTGAGGCCTTGGCATGTCTTCGGGGACCCCAGGCGAACACATCTTTGTAGCTGCGGATTGACCTCGACAATCCGACCTCGGAGGTCAGCTGGGAGGCCTGTGCCCACCTTCCAACCCATCCTGTCGGGTCGGCTGAGGTCCAGGATGACCTCTTCCCGTCTCCACCACGGGTTCGGCGCGGGGTTCGCTTCTCCTCTTCCCGGAGGGCCTCTTGGCTTACTGTGTGCACCTGGAGGTCTTTTCCTCGTTATTTGGGCAAAAGGCCTTTCAAGTAATAGCTTTCGACTGACCTTCTGGTCCCTCCCGCGCGAATGCCCACTTCCAGCGGGGGTAGGGGAAACTTGAGGGCCAGAGGTGCTCCATAGAGATGACGCACCTGAGGGTCTGCCCGAGGTGATGTTGTGGGCGCAAGCTGATCTTCACCACCACGAACTCCCAACCTTCCCATGTCTTGACGTGCGGTGGGGGGGGTTGGCCAATCTGTGCCTTGAGGGTGATGGATCCCCTCCGTCTCAATGGAGTCCCCCGGTGGAAGCCGGATAGCGGGGGGGTCCGTACCTGGGAAAGCCTTTGTTCCTGAACAGCCTAGCTGCGTGAAGGTGTCATAATACAATGACGTTCACGGAGCCTCCCCGTATCCCTACCAGTACCCCGGTGGACGATGGATGTCTTTGAGCTTCTAACCTGATTACCCAAGGCGTCCCGATGGGGGGATTAGTGGCCATCCCGGGAAAGGTCCCGGTCCTTCGGTGAAACGTTAAGGGCTTCCCCTTGGTGGTGGGTCTTTTCATGGGGGTTGCTTCGGACCGACCCTCCCCTTAACCGTAACAGGGCCTTTTCCGGGGCCCACCTTCTTCCCTCCTCTGCGGGGTGTTCCCCTCCCCCCCTTTTTCCAGGCCCGCCAAGATGACATGGATTGACCTTCTTCCCTTTGGTGGGCTGTCCTGGGCCCTCGGTTCTTCCCTCCCATCCTCCGTGTGTTTGGCCCGAGCCCTCCTCCTCTTTGCGCGG
>VALG01017524.1:0-14576 GCA_009835305.1 Ipomoea purpurea
GAAAATCAAATGGTTTGATAGAGCCAGTTCGATCTTATAACGAAAAGAAAGTATGTAACAAATAATGTGCATTGCAATCCTATGATTCTATCTCATATAACACGTTTTATGTTTAACTTTGAGATCATCACAACAGAGTACACTTAGCCACAAATAATAATGATCTGGAAAGGTTGTAGAGCAGAATTATATATATGGGTGGTGTAAGTAAGGTCAGCCAATGCAAACAACATTCTTATGTAATGGAATATTTTGTCATGACAGTTGGGGTCCAAAAAGCTTCCTTAACAAGGCTAATGCCCCCTCATCATTGTCCCCATGGCCAAACCAATAATACCAACAAAGGGAAACATCACACGATATATCAGTCCTCCCTTCTGCCTACAGACATGTACAACTCAACTAATTTTGATTGGCCAACATTCCTCATATAATCGAAGACAAAATACAGAGGAAAAAGAAAACCAACTTTTAACTTCAAACCCCGTCGAAGAGAGGAGGTAAAATAAACGAGAGAAAGAATCAAACTTATAAATGAGCATAATATATAATATCCTGACGCGCAAAGGTGGTGTTCCGTGTAGAGTTGATAGGTCCCGACGAGGGTGGCACCATGTCGTGTGGACACGACCAGTTCCAGCTTCCCCCCCGACTTGCTGACAATAAGATTATATAACTTCAACTGGTTAGATTTCATCGTCACAGAGCCGTGTGTAATACAAAGATGTTCAGTGTTGGAACAATGCAAAGGCGGCCGCTGCTCACACGGTATGGATTGCTGTGACATACGTGCTTAAACTAGGCCTTAACTTGTTTAGAGAAACGTCAATCTTATCACTCTAGCTCACGGAGTTAAAAGCAAGTAAACGACCCTTGAGAAAGGCCGCAAGGACCTGCAAGTTCATACGTGTACTATTTAAATTGCTATACTGAGTTTATTAATGAGTTATACCGCGTTATTACATTAATTAACTTAAGTGTTTTTAGTTAATAAACATCCGGTTCACAAAATTTGCACAGTTTATGTTCAGGAGTGCCTAGCTTGGTATATTGCAAAGCCCTCTATTCATATTTGCTATTGTTAACTTGTAAATAAAAATATATGGAGAGATAAAGTCCAAGTAATCATAGATTAATTGCGGGCAATAAAAAATATGTGGATAAGAATTAGAGATTTCAAATTAGAATTCCTTAGATCTTATATAAGTCCTCGATTTATAGGCCTTAATCGCCAAATATGTTCAGTGAACCATTATGTAGACGATAAAAGGAATTAAGGAGATATAGGCATTGGCTAGCTAATTTGTATGAAGAAAATACTAAGGATAAAAAATTTCGTAAAAATCAAATTGATTTTCAAAGTGAATTTTCAAAGCAAAGATTATCATGCAATCTGTATTTGTCATACATTGTAAAAGTTGACGAAACATAAAATAATAACAAAGAGTACGCAGTAATAAGAGGGTATCCATACATTTGAGAAAATGAAAGAAGAAATAATCTAGGAATTTGGTTAAATATTGGATATAAACAGGAAGTTGATGTTAGCCATGTGATGTAAAAGTTTAGTCGAATTAGTGAAGACTTAAAGCATGTCTTCTAGATCATTGTAATATATGCCATACGAGCGAGATTATGTTCTAAAAGTAGTTGAAGGAAAACATTTGTGATTGAAGTTACTTTGTAACACACTATTTTTGGCAGTCTTCTGGCAGCCCCGCTGAAGTAAATATATTCCTAAGCATGGCATCAGGCGCCGACCTGAGCATATAATATGAATATTTAATGGTCTTGGGTGCTTAATATCAATAAAACAAACAAATTAAAATATAGCATGAATCTAGATGGTCTGCATGAGAATCAATTCTTCTTATTATGAGTCTATTTACGCAAAATAGTACACCCTCTTTACATTTAATTTCCAATATTTTAGTCTAGACTGATTGTTCACCGCACGATATATAATGGAATTGGTGTTCTTAGAAATGCTACAGAAACTATCTTTCACATTAAACCCCGTGTCTAGAAGACAGAAAGAGTAAATTTTAGCATACGTACCGCTCTAGCTCTCTATTCCACTCTTGAGATCATGTGACATCAACTCGGCCATGTTGTTGTGTGCATCTACTACATCGTTTGTGGAAACACTAAAATGCGTTTTTCTAAATACTCACTGTGTGGTGATAACGGACAAATATCAATCAATCGGAACACCCAAAACCTAATAAGATATCGGCTAGGGAGCCAGGCGAGTAGTTATGTGGAGGCGTATGACCTGTGAGAGTATACAGTATTGGTTTCTCACTACACAGGGGTCAATAAAAATGAACATTCAAGAATAGTAACGGACCCTAAGCGCTTGTACTCAACCCCGATCCAGCTACTGGAAAACGCGAATTATAGCATTCCCAACCAAGATCAACAAAGAGAAACAAAAAAAAAATGAGGCCATGTATAAAACTTCACTCCATAGATATGATGGCAACAGGCAATATCTCAGATAACACAACGAAATCAGGGCTCCCACAGATAACCGAGTGCGCCATTTGAGAAAAGCAAAAAGAGTTAGAACTACATCAGCTGGCTGGATCATTCTGAAAGAACTTCATCAATGGGTGGAAGGGAATCAAGGTCCCTCCAAAACCACCATCACTATCATCCATAGATGCAGAAATGCAGCTTTGCCGGAAGCAAATGAAGCCTAACCTCAAGGCTCTCTTCTCTCTTCTCACCATTCAACGAAATGCTTAATCACCCATCCACCTCTCCCAGTTCCTTCCCACTCTTTATCCCCTTCACCCATAAACCAATCCATTCAAAACCCACATCATCACAGCCCAGATCTGCCTGCCCTTGGACCCACCACCTGCACACCTGACCAAGCCAGAAGAGCTGCATCAGCAGATTGATATCATGCATCATACTCTTCAAACTTTCCGCATGTTGTTCTTGAGTGGAGTCTTCTGCTAGGTTGGGCGAAATCAGGGGAGTCTGAGAGGAATGTCGTTGAGAACTTCACTTTCTGGTAGGTCTGAGGAAGTGGTGGGACGGGTGGGTAAGTAATTGCAAGGTATTAATGGGGTTGCCTAGGGACTCAGTCGAAGTTCAATACGCAGTTTTGATTGATTTTTGTGAGGCGGAAGGTCTGTTGGGAGGGCAAGTTTCAATCTTTCTCCCATCGTTCAGGGAAAGAAAGTGGATGAGGGAAAGATGGTTGGCATTCCTGATTTCTGATTGTTCATCAAACAAAACCGACGACAAAATCTGCTGGCAGGCGCGCAGAGTCCGCAGGTTGAGGTTATTCATTTACCGTGGATATCGTGTATGCTGACACCGGTAACCCTTCATTGGTCGTGAGTACCTACCATGCCGACTACAGGCAATGGTGAGGCACGCGCATCAGACTCTCTCAACTTATCAGGAAATCATATAGAGATTGCCAAAAATTATCAGGTGAGAGCGTCAAGCGTCCAGTCTGTGTAATGAACTTTGAAGTCTTGTTCGCAGCGTATGGATAATATCGTTGATCGTCCGCCATATTTGAATTTTACTGGGGAATGCGGTTGGCAGGCCTATAAGAGGCTGGTGTTGAAAAGGTGTACGCTGGAGAGGCGCTCACCAGTATCAGACATAGGTATGAAGATCCATTGTGTGCAAACATATTAAGACTAGCGAACAAGGGGAGAGGGTGGACAGTGGGAGGAGCAACAAGAACTGGATCATTTGAGTAGACTCCGTGCGAGAAAGAACGTGTAATAACCTCTTCTAAAAGCCATCCTTGGTGGCAAGGGTCCTTAATAAATGTTCAGAGATTAGGATGAACCCGAACTTATTAAAGAAGGACAGTCTAACATGTTACATCCCCATGTCTGAATATCAATTCAGAAGAACAGATCAAAGGCTTTCAAATCGGATTTACACTTATTTGGATTAGGGTGCTCATGATATGGAATTACAGTAACGAAGGTGAGAGAGATAGTCTCGAGACTTGATTGTCATATTGTTGACCGAAATTTCCTGATAGACAATTATGTGTAGAATCTTACAGTGTATAGAACAATAAAGATTCTTTGTGCCGGCCACCAGCAGAGTAGATTGCCGGGTGCTCCCATTTCAAATCGACTGATTGATAATTTTCATCTATTGAACTTACTCATTTTTTTCCTTATCTCTGTATTGTCAGATGTTTCTCCCCCAGTATTTAATTGAAAATATTACAGATATTTTATGAAATTGCAATGATTTTCTATGAGATTAGAGAGAGGCATTTGAAATATACATTCTGTGCGAAGTTTATAAAAATTTATTATAATTTTTTGCACTCAGAAAACAACGAACCACACATCGAAATAAACGATGTTTATGAACTATATACTAAGCTAGTAAGAGATGACCTTTTTTTTTTTTTTTTTTTCGGTGAGAAAGAGCAATCTCAAAGGACTCAAAACTATCTAATTCTGAACGATTAAGAGCAGCCTCCCGCGTTGCGACCAAAAAGGTCGGTCAGACCGAATCCATAGCAAGTCAGTGAACACTCCGGGTGCTCCAACCTTCCGTGAGCAAGGTTGTGCAAGGCCAATTCTACACAATTAGATTCCTTCTCTAACGGGGTGTTTGGGCCTGGAAGGAAGGAATTAGGGTGGAAAGGAATTGTAATTCGGTGGGGAAAACAGGAATAAGGTTGAATAAAGTAGGGTAATCAAATTACAGAGTTTGGTATGCAGGTGGGAAAAAGTGAGGAATGTCAAATTACAGTGTTTGTATGTAAGAATAAGACCTGAAATTGAAAGGGAATAAGGATACAATGGACTGAATGCCTATGTAATAATAATAATAATATATATATAATAATATAATAATAAAAAACAATAACATAACAAACATAAAAACACAAAGGAAACTAAATAAACGGACCGAAAGGTAAAACCAACTGGAAGAGAGGAAAGAGAAGAGAGAAGAATGAGCAAAATTGACAACAATTATACAATTGTATGGGAAGAAAAGGAAACAAAAAAATGGGGGAGAAACAAAGCGAAAGAGGAAGAAGAAAAAAGAAAGAAACAAGATGAATAGGGAAGAAACAAGGAAAGTGAAGGAAGTACAGCTAATAAGACAAAAGGGTAAAATGGTCTTTACATATATTTTCTCTCCCCTCAAAACAACGAATTCCAATTCATAAGGGGGAGGTATGAATTAGAATTCAGCATTTTGAGGGAATTGCAATTCGTGGAATTGCAATTCCCTCCAACCAAACGGCGGTAATGGACCTTCCACAGAATTGCAATTCCATTTACACCCAAATTACATCCAACCAAACACCCCCTAAATGTGTGGCTGAAGGAAATTCTGGAGAACTTATTAGCCATGTCAATGCAATCCTTCAATAAACAGCAGCCGGAGTTGTCGATCTCCTTATTCCCTTTAGAAGATCGATGATCACTTAAAGAATCCATCTCCACTATTACCCGATGAATACCCTTTTCAAGGTATAACCGTAAACTCTCCTTTAGACCTCACAATTCTGCCATGAAGCTATTAGTCCTTTCGATCTTCGTAGTAAAATCCCAATCCAAACTTCCGGTAGTGAGTACTCTGTGAATTACTACTATTAATTACTTATTCCTGCCGTTTGTGTTTATGCTAATTCCAACTGGGGCAGTAAATATAATAACAATACTGTCTTTAGGCTTTGAATCTGTTGCTTTTCAGATCTTGAGCATATTAGAAGGCATTTAATGTTTGGACCATTGTTCCCAACTAAAATTTGAGTTAATGTTATGGGCCTCTGTACCAAGGATAGATGGGGCATTCTCAATGTTTCCATATTTATTTCACTATTACATTGCCAAATAAACATATTATCCAAACCAACACATAGGCATGTTTCTTATGGCAATTTATATCCTGCATCACCGGCGCGGCCGTTGATTGTGCGTTCAGATGCCAAAAGGATGTTGTTTCAGATTTTATTTATTTTTTGAAATTTCGCTTCCGTGTTTGATGGTTAATTTTCTTTTAAAAAAAAATCTCATGTTAAAAAATGTACATAATGTTATACATGAATGTACATAATTGTATACATGAATGTACATAATTGTATAACAAAATATACATACTGTTTTTTAAAAGATAATACACATAATCTAATATAATACATAATAAATGATGCCGTTTTAGGAGGCGCGCGGCGCACAATGCTACGCGCACCGTGGTGTAGGGTATAACGATTGGTTTCTTATGAGTGGAGCTTATGTGGGGTCGCATCGCATCATTATCAATCCTTTGAGAAGCGGATATTCATGCAATAGCTCATATTTTAGACTCTTCTTGACGTCAATTGCACCTATCAACCACCACATATGGTGTTTGGTAACTCAGCCTATCAGCCAAAATTAGTTGATTTGACTATAATTGACTGTTTGACTTTATGAATGAGCCAGTTTAATAAGATAACTTTTTGAGATGGTTGATTTACCCAAATAACTAATTTAGAAAAGGCTATTGATTGGAACGTTTCTTCTTAGCCGTTTGCACATTTCTTCTTGGACAACCAAATGACTAACCCTTTCAATCTGCTCACACGCAGAGCTTTCAACGAGAGTATTAATGATAGGTACTCAGTTCAAGAAAAGTGTTCATTCCAAAAGACTAGTCTAATATATATGTAGTGATCGCTTCACAATCTGTTTTGAATTAATGTAAGATTGTATCACATACAATCATCACAGGTTTATTATGTCAACATTAGATTATGAAATTTTTGTCACACGTAACGAGAATCCCTCAATTTCTTTTATGGAGGCTAGCTAGTCTTGAATGAATGAATGACATGCATGATCCCCAGCTAAGAACATGTTTCACCCTAGCTATAATAACACACAACAATAAATCCCAGCCACAGTCGAAGAATGATGAAAATAATTTGGAAGTCCATGTATATATAATTTTGCTTTTTGCTCAATTAATCATTTTAGTCAATTTTATTTGATATATTCTTATCCGATCCTTTTAAGATTAAGGATAAAGACTAAAGTTGTTATCTTACGTTTAAGGTTTTAAGAATACGTGTGTTGAATTGATTGATATGTCAAAGTCAATTAAGTTAATATGAATCTTAAAGGGATTATATTGTAAAACCATACACCTATAATATAATTAATTAGCTATTAATTGATGTATGATATGCTTGGTGGCAAATTATATCATGCACCAGGGTCCACAGTACAATGCATTGTGCGCCTTGGCAAAAACGACGTCATTTTGTATTTGTTTTTTTTTTTTTTTTTTTTATATAGAAATTTCATTTTTCGTTTCTGCCGTTAATTTCTAAAAATAAAAAAATCCATATTTCTAATGTACTGAATTGTATAGTAGAATACACATAAACTCATAACATAATACACATAATCTAAAATAATACATAATACACATAAATAAACTCTTAACATAATACACATAAACTTTTAACAAAATACACATAAACTCTTAACATAAAAACGACGTTATTTTGAGCAAGACGCACAATATATTGTGCACCCTGGTGCATGATATAAAGATTGATACTTGGTGATTATTTTTATTTTCTCTAACTCAACACAAATTGGGTAGTGATGGATATTGGATTCGGCCCAAATAATCAAGCCCAAGAAGCATAGTCCAGCAAAACTCGCCCAAGGTGAAGGCAATAGCAAATATTGTGTGGGCCGTGCCATCATGGTCCACACAACAGTGTGGATAACGGATAGTTATGCTGTGCATCCGTATGCGGCACCATACATGGTGTATACAGATATCAAAACGACGTCGTTTTATTAAAAAATGTGTGTCTCTCCTTTAAAAAAAATTCAGGTTCGATTCCCAGCAACAATATTATATTGTTCATTCATTCTGGAATTTTAGTTCATAGATTATGGAATTATAGTTCATCGATTCTGGAATTGTAGTTTATCGATTCTGAAATTTTAGTTCATAAATTATGGAATTTTAGTTCATTCATTCTGGAATTTTTAGTTCATAGATTAGATTCTGGAATTATAGTTTATCGATTATAGAATTATAGTTCATCGATTATGGAATTTTAGTTCATATGTTGTTGCTGGGAATCGAACCTGGTTTTCTTTTTTTTTAGGGGAGACGCGCGTTTTATTAAAACGACGTCGTTTTTGCATCCGTATGCACCATGCATGGTGCATACGGATGCACAACATAATTTGCCGTGGATAACGGTCTAAAATGATGTCATTGAATTTTATGAGTTAGAATAATATATGTATTTTATATGTTAAAATAATGAAATTTCTGGGTGAAATAATATACTTTATAAGTTAAAATAACGTACATTATGAGTTATAAAAATATAATTGTAGTGGGTAGCCTGAAAAAAAAAAAAATTTATGCAAAATATATTGATTTCCATTTTAATTCCGATTCTGATTCCGATTCTCATGTGTGAACCGAACACACCCATAATTCTGCTCAATATACATAATTACGCCTGCATGGGTAGCTCAACTGGTTATAGAGGTAAAACTTTGAAAGAAGAAGACCAGGAATCTGTCTCACCAGCGGCAGTGTGAGAGCAACCTCTCAAAGTGAGGGGACTCCTTGTGCGCAGTGAGTACCGGTCTAGTCTTGTGGTTCATATTCAGTTGAGTCACCATGATTTATATTCTCCTAAATGCTCTGTCGGGCCGGGGTTGGGTTCAACCTTTTGGAAGAATATTACATAATTACATCGAAGATCGTTATCATGAGGAGCCGTCAAAGAAACGTATATATAGTACATGCATGGACTTAATTCACTTCCAGTTATGATGATCGGGTACAAATTGAGGTTATACAGTTGAGTAATACTTACGGAAGGAATTTAATGATTCTCATTAAATTCTTTGCTTCAAATTAATCAAACACCTAACCACTGTGGGGACAAAATAGAATTTTGTCATGACTTTTTTTTTTTTTAAATTTGCAGACCTATTACATAAATGTGAAATTTAAACCTAGTAAATACTTTCAAATAGTGATCAACATATTTTTTCTATTAAATAAAAAAAAAGTTTTGAAATGGATAGTCGAGTGGAGAAGAAATGATTCTTTATAAATAAATAACGAGTTCAATTCTTGTTAAACCACTCGGTTAAAAGGCAAAAATAGGGTTTGTAACCTTAGCTTCAAAAGTTGGAAATGTTGAATATAATGAGTAGGGCTTACGCATTTCAGGGCCGTCTATCATTTTTTATATGCCCTGGACAAAAATAAAGTAAAAGGGCCCCCTTAAGTAGATAATGAAAATGTTTATATTATATATATAAATATATATAATATAATATAGGGTTATCTATATATATATATATAGGGTAGTAGGTGGTAGTATGAGGTGGTAGGGGTTATAGTAGTAAGTGAGTAAGGTAATATATAGTATAAGGATCAATAAGATTGGTAATTGGGAAAATAATCAAGGGATAGATGTTTGGAATTTTTTTATAAGTATAAATGTTTAAGACCTTATTTTTTTTGAAATCAGCTTGACTAATCTCGGAGTAGTGCTCATTCAACTTTGGCCCTATATGAAGTTTAATCATAAATAATTAATATTCTATATTATATAACCGAGTATCATAATTGAATTATTACATTAAAGATTTGTAATAGTTAATAGATTTAATGTTATAATAAAATTTTGAAGTTTGGGATTCAAATCATCGCTCAATTCAAAAAAAAAAAAAAAAATTCTCCTAACTTTATATTTTAAAAAAAAAATCCAAGTTAGGGGGCCCCTTTCAACACTGGGCCCTGGCGAGTGCCCATGTTGCCGCCCTTCTGGGCCGGCCCTGGCTATTTTATTGTGCTGATGAACCTCACAATAACAGAATTAGATTGTTGATCAATTTACAAATTAATGAATTTGTAATATGCCAAGTTGACATTCAAATCCCTAAACATTGATTATATACGTACATATGTGTGTATGTATGTTTATAGACCAAGTCAACCAAAAAAATTTTATATATATATACTATATATATACTATTATTGTGTGTGTGTATGTAAAATTGAAAGATGGAAATTGTGAAACGGAGTGCGAGTCAAATGAGAAAGGGATATGTACTAGTACTACGACGTCGTGACGGCCGAAACGTTGGACCTTGCTTTTCCACAAAACTCAACTGCTTTCACACGCACAACATTTTTTTTTTTTTTTTTTGGTGTGAAGACAAACCTCATGCCATGTTAATTATTAATCAGCCCTGCCCAATTGACACAACCGTGTCTTCAACATATATAAGGATGTAGGTAGATATATATATATTATATATAAGTTATAATATAGGTACTATAGAGGTAAGGAGTTTTATAGGGTATGATGGGGGTTAGGATACGTAATATAGGTAGGGAGGAGTAAAGGCGGGGTTTCAGGTGCGGGGTAGTGCTTACGGATGCGGTTATTTCTTACGGTGGCGACCAAACACCGTAATATCACCAAATTGCACAATCAACATTGAAAATACACCACACAAAACAGAGGTCATAACAGACCCTGCATCACCAAAACACAACAACCATTAGGTGTAAGTAAAACACCGTACATCTGTTCGGGAAATACAACATTGTGGTGAGGTTATATGGGTGTAGTTTTTGGAGTCTTGGTGTAGTTTTGTGATCTGTGGTGTATTTTATGATGTTTTAATACATTTCCATTGGGGTGTGTTTTTATTAGCACTGGTTGGTGCATATTGTTTTAACAGTGTTGGGTATTCGTGAATGGTGACCGCACCGCCGCACGTAAGAACGCCCCGCCGGCATAGAGCGCATCCCTTATTATATATAATATATAAGCGTAATATATATTAATATTAAATATATATAGTAATAAGTATATAGAGTATATATATAAGGTGTATATTATATAGTAAGGAGGTATATATAGTAAATATAATATATATATAATATATATAATATAGTATATATTAAAGGGGTTTTATAAGATATAGTATAATGTATATGTGGTACATATATATAAGTATTACCATATATACATATCACACACCCGGATACATACTGCTTTTGGGCGCTTTGAGCGCACGAAATAGTAAAAATGGTCCAATGATATTTTTAAATAATATTTACAAAGTATATCATATGCAATATTATATCGGAGATGTTCATATATAGATAAGTAAATATTGAATTTGTTTTTTAAATCCGAATTTAATAGATATAATCAAGATAATATATGAGAGATTGATATATTGTCACCTAAAACACTACTGAAATATGAAATTTCCAACCACCTGAAAGTGATCTTTAAATCAACAAAAGCCTTGTTCCGACCAACTTTTGGTATTCGGAAAAACGAAAAACCTTTGTTGCTATTTCCGACCACTTTTTGGTATGAAGTTGATTTAAGATCACTTTCAGGTGGTCCGGAATTCCATAATTTCCAGTATGAAATAAATGTTTGTAACTTTGTAATAACGTAGTCTAAATACTTAGTCTAAAAACGATAGTGCTAAATACCTTGGTTTAAATTTCATCTAATTCTTCTTAATTCTCTTTTGCCACGCATGCTAACAATGATGTAAGATAACTTTGTCCGATAAAAAAAATAATAGTTAATATTTAAAGTAATGTACAATTGTACCATTATAAAAATACATACAAATTTTTATACCATAAGGACCTAAATTATATCAATAATGCAAAACTATAATTGAATTAAGTTTTGTTATGATCTAAATAATCAAAAAAAGATTAATTAAACGAAAATGAAAAAAAACTTAACCTAACTTTTTTTTTTTTTTTTTTTTTTTTTGAATGCATAAAAATCAAATGATTTTAATGTTCTTGATTTATACCTTTGATGCTTAACTTGAATGTTATGTATTTAGTCGAACTAATTATTTAACCAAAGTTTATGTTAAAATTTATTTTAACAATTATGCCAATTCTAATTGGGATGCGGTTCAAACCTAAGACCTTTCTTATAAAAATTAATGAGTAAGTTAAAAATAATAAATAGTTAAATGGATATTCCGTTACTAAATTTATACTAACAGAATATAGGTTATTTAAGGGAAGAAAATAATATAATAGAGGGTAAATAAAAAAATCATTAAAAAAAATTAAAAATCAAAATAATATGAATCAATTCATTTTAAGAAACAATACCCGCTCAACATTTTTTTTTGTTCCATTTAAGGGCCTAAACATTATTGGCTCTATTAAGAATTAGATATAAGATATATCTTTTATATATATATATATATAGAAATAATATATATAATAATAGCTATACATATATAAGGTAGGTTTAGGTTAGTATATATGGGGAAGGTTTCATCTGTGCCGGGTAATAGGCTTCCCAATGCGTTAACTCAAAAAGATGCACCCTTTAAGAAATTCAAACGACGCACCTAATGTTTGAAATGGTACACCTTAAGTTTCAACAACTGATGCACCTTAAGTATACAAATCACGCACCTTAAGAAGGAAATCCACGCACCTAAAGTTTCAACAACTGACGCACCTTAAACATACAAATCACGCACCTTAAGAAGGAAAACAATACACCTTAAGAAGGAAAATCACGCATATAAAGCTTTAGGTCGACACACTTTAAGTTTCAATACTGACGCACCCTTAAGCACACAAATCATGCACCTTAAGAAAGAAAACCATGCACCTAAAGCTTTATGTCGACGCACCTTAAGTTTCAACACTGACAAACCTTAAGCACAAAATCACGCATCTTAAGAAGAAAAAACTAAGCACCTTAAATTCGACATAGATGCAAAAAATTATCAAATTGCCACGCGTTTAAAAAAAAATAAAATTATAAACCTGAAAATTGATTAGACAAATCAATGACTCAAATTTACGCACAATTGACAGTTACACAGCCAACGCGGCACAAGGAAAGTAATTATATAGTATAATGAGGGTAGGTATATACTATACTATAGTATAATAATATATTGTATAATAGTAAATATAATAATATCATATATAATAGGTATATACTTACGCGGTATGTAGTGTAACAATCTATCTAATTTTAATAAATGGAAAAACCCCTTTAGTGAAATTTTATGAAAAAAACAGAATCATGTGACTTTGAATGACAAAATGGGGGGGATTGATGACATAATAATTTTTTAGCCTATTTATTCCAAAGAAGTTCTAAAGTTGAATTAAGCATCGCACGTGCTATGACCCAGAAATTGTTTTTTGAAACATTTGATGTACGTGGTGGAACTCTTTTACTCGCATGTGATGCCAATGACTTTCTGCAATTGATTGGACACACACAAAATAAAAAGTAGAAAAATATAATAGCTCAAAGCTAAGGAATAAGGCTGTGTGTATACAATTGTTGATAAGTAAATATACACTCAAATTAAACTGAAATTTTAGAAGTATATCGTGCAACACTATAAATGTATTGCACAATAAAGTAAGCACAATGTACAAGTTGTCATTGCAACTAATTATACCAACTAACATATTTTCTGTTCCCGTTAAAACCTTAATTAGAGTTTCAAACTTATATACTAAGGGGGCATTTGGTTCACGGAATCTTAGAAGTCTAATTTATTTATTATTATTATTATTATTATTATTAATTATTAATATAATTATAACAATGGCAAAGTTAGAATAATTCAAGTTAATCTAAAATTACCTATAAAAAAATAGGATAATCACATTACCTTGAAACATTACCACTACATCAGTTTTCAGGTAATAAATCATTACTTGGTAATCTCATAACTTGAACCAAACAAGGTAATATAACATTATCAAGACTCAAATTACCTAGGTAATCTAAGATGACATGAAACCAAACGCCCCTAAGAGTGTTTCGTAAACACTTTATCCATCAATCAACCTTTTAGCTATTTGACAAGCAAATGAATGTCCGTAACAATTTTTAGCTTTAAACTTATTGAACCAATAGTTTAAAATGTAAAAATGCTACTGGATTATTGGGAAACTTTTGTATAGTTTTTTTTTTTTTTTTGAAGTCCCTTTGATTAGTAATTGCTCTTCTTTTAAAATCTAATTATCATTAATAGCGTAATTATTTTGGCTTATTATGAGTTGAGAGATTTACAATTAGAATTTTATATTAAAATATTTTTATTTAATAAAAACAGAAATAATATTAAAATACTAATAAAAAAACACATACCTAAAAATAACCAAAAAGAACAACACAACAATAACAAAAATATTATATTCTACCAAAAAAAAAAAAAATTTATTATTATTATTTTAAGATAAATTATTTATTATACCTTATAAACTAATAAAATTTCAGGATAATGCACGGTCGTGTTAATGTCATGTAATATATAAATATAATTTATATATATAATAATATAGGGTAAATAAATATTATATAATATAATAGGTATATAATAGGTGATAGTAGGTTTAGTGAGTATGGTGAGACCATTTGGTCCCCTACGTGTATGGGGCGTTTCCAACTCAGGGCACTTTAAATTTTTTTTGCACTTTACAAGCCATGTATTGATATGGTGTTCCGATTTATCCCACCCGTTAATATTCCATCA
>VALG01017526.1:0-27171 GCA_009835305.1 Ipomoea purpurea
ATATTGACATACCACCCTTAATGCTCCTATTCTAACATACACACATGGGCCAACTCAAATACACGCCATATGTCGCATAATACCCATACTCAGCAGCTATATCATATTGTTGGTTCTCAACCATTTTTCGGAAAACCCACAAAAAACCATCAGCGCACATCATATCCACCCATACCGTCCACCACCTCGCGAGCCGTTGATCCATATTCGACCCTAGGTGCATAACCTCCTCAGATAATGAGGACGATAATTTTAAGGCGAAAGAATCGACGCATCTTGCTGCATCCACACACCATGCGCCGGGTTTGTCGTAAACAGAGACGGTGACACCATCGTCCGATGCATCACCAGGCGGAATCTCCAGTGTAGGAGACGGACACGGGTTTGCCCATCCACAAATCCTAATAGGCCTTGTCAACATAAAAAGGGTATAATCTGGGTACGCCAGAAAAGGTAATTGCGATTGGTTATATTTTAGGGAGACAAAGTGATGGGCAGAGTTCAGGGTGTTAGGAGTGGTATTCGGAGAGAGGACACGGTTGGTGGCTGTTAGTGAACGCTCCGATGAATTGCTCGACATTTTGGGTGAGAGGAGAGAGAGGATGGTCCTGGCTAAACTGATACCAGATGAGTTGGAAAGAATGATTCAATTGAAACTGAAACCTGTTACAGAGATACAATAAGAATAGGTTCCTAAACTATAGGCTATAGAATAGTACAACAAACCTAAACCACATAATAAATATTAAATACAAACTTATACTAATACAGATAACAACCCCTATTTTCACCCTCACACCCAACATAAAAACACGTTCAGACCCAACAAAAACACGCACACGCCATACCAACTAAAAAACCACACAAGTTTGCACACACCGTACCACATACACGCACAGGACACACGGTAAAACACATCCACGAAATCTCACACAACCCAAACAGAAAAATGCAACCGCTATTTGCCAAAAAAAAAAAAACAATTCGCACAACACCCAACAGAATCATGCACACGCTATACCACATACAAAACCACACAAATTCGCACACACCGACCCAAAAACACGCATAGGCCACGCCAGAATAACAACACACACAAAACCCCTCACAACCCAAACAAAACAAAAAACAAAAAAAAAAAAAAGCAACCGCCTTTCCCACAAACAACCCAATTCGCACACACCCTAACACAAAACTTAAAATCCACAGAAAATCGCACACACCAAACCTAAAACATGCACAGGCCAGCTGGGAAAAAAATCCCCACATACTCCAACACAACCCAAAAAAAACAAAAAAGCAATCGTCTTTCTCACAAATACAAACCAATTCGCACACACCATGCCTGGAAAAGCATCCACTAAATCCCACACAACCCAAATAAAAAAAAAAAAAAGAATCGGCTTTCCTACAAAAACAAACCAATTCGCACCAACCCAAACAAAAATTTGCACACGCCATACCAAATTAACATACTGGTTTAGCTTCAACAAAGACCTTATACCCATACTCTCATTTTAACTTCATTAACGACGAAAACCCAGCACCACAACGACTTTAGTCTTCAAAAAAAAAATATCAAACCAACATATTTAACGTCACGCACATGGAGTCGCACATGCCATATTTCTCGAATGCACCGCCCGCCGTAGAAAAACATATAACAAAAAAGTCTAGAACCACTTACCTGTGTTTTTACTCGCCATTCACAAACTACCATGGATGTCTCCTTCAGGGTTGTCTGTGCTGTATACTTCACATTCTTCTTTTCATTAAAAAATACATACTACATATTACCATTCATATTCCCTATAATATTAGGCTAAATATTCCAATTTGTATTCTAACTAAAATTAACCACCTTACTACAATTACTCGTTTGTCCTCATGTTTAAAACCCATACTTAATTTAGTTATATATCTCTTTAAATATCAACCATCTAATTGTAATGAGTTAATGGCCATGATTAGGCCTCATGACCTCATTTTAAATAGGGACCTCATGGGTATATATATATATATATATAGGAGTGATCACATGTGGTCATGTTGTTAGGTGTGGTCATATGGTCAATTATAAGTCATTAGATTAGATAGATCCAATGAATCATATTAATCAAGATTTTTTCAGTATTTTCGCGCGCATTCTCCTACCCAGCGAACTGCAAGGGTAAACTCGTCATAAAACACTGGAATAGGGGAAATCACATTGTTGTGTATTTTATTACACCTATTGGTGCATGTTGTCAACACTGTTGGTGTATTCTGGAAGTCGGCCGCTATAAAATGGCCATTGTAATTACCCATAGCACGGGAATACATCATTGGTGTGTTTCACTGTATTACACTATTGGTGTATGTTGTCAACACTGTTGGTGTATTCTGTAACTCGCCCGCTATAAATGGTCACTGTAATTACCATAACACCCCCACTTACCAAAACGCGCGAAAATTCTCAGAATTACCACTGCCGTTAGATTAAACTGATTCAACGACACAGATACGACCACACGACCAACCTAATGACATGACCACATATGAGCGTTTTTCTATATAATATTATATATAATATATATATATATATATATATATATATATATATATATATATATATATATGTATATATTAGCTATCAAATGCGATAATAGATTTTGGGTAAAAGATGTGGTGAAATCTCCGTCATTGATCTTGCCAATCGAGAATGAAGAAATTTTTTTAAAACTAAATGCGCTGGTATTATGATAATTTTGGTTAAGTTTGAAGCTTAAGGTGTGTAAGTAATGTTAGTTTAAGGTGCGTAAGTTTATAGGTTAGGTGTTTTAATTTTTACGCAAGCTTTAGGATTTCTCCAAATCTCTCTCTTCTCTGGTTTTCGCTCTAATTTTCACACGGTTATTGCCTCCATGGAGCAAGTGGAGGCGACGTCCCATCGTATTCCCCTACCGCCATCTCCGCCGCAAACAGCGTCCGTCTTCATTTTCTTCTCCGTCTTCACAGGTTCGTTACGGGAGGGGCTATATATGCACAATTTTGATAATTGAGGGGCAATATTTTACACCACTCATAATTCAGGGTGACATTGATAATTGACATATTATAGAGACATTTTTTATAATTTTTCCTATTTGAAATAAAAGCAGGTGATTGAAATTCTTCCTTATATTTGTATATATTTTATTCTAGTTAATTCTAAAAATAATCCATTGACTATTGACATTTACCAAATTTTATCTTCCATTTTAACTTGAATTGTCCCTTAATTATTAATTTTGTTCCAAAATTTGGTTCTCTGGTTAAATATTCATTAACTAAGTTTTAAATCTAAGGGTAAGAATAAAAATTGGCTTGTTATTAATGAGATGGGAAAATTAGATTCATAAACTCCATATACTAGATTCATCATTAGTGGAAATGTAAACATAGGTTGATGCATAAATCACTTTGAATTGGACTATGTTACTGATAAGTCTCTGCCCCAAATTTGTGGTGATATGATTATATTATTTATTTCAACGCACTTAACCATGCAAATCTAGAGAAGTGATTCTACTAGCTAATTTTTACATTCTTATCTTAAAATTTAAGGTCTATTGAACTAATATTTTAATCGGAGGACCAATTCTCAAAGACCAATTATGGTTGAATTAAAAATTAAGTATAAAAGCCAAGTAGAGTACATTGTGCTCAAATGACATATAATGGACCTTTCTCATATAAAAGGTCATGAGATTGAGCCTCAGTGGAAGTGTTGTTAACTCTTTGTGCTTCATTAGATTGAAAATGTATGTTTAAAAAAATACTACAATGAAAAAAAATTAAGGAACAAATTATTAAATGCATAGTCAAAAGATCATTCCTGGAATTAAATTTATTTTTATTGTTTTTATATAACAGGACATACTCTACAAATGATTGAATAAGGACATCTCCAACCCCCCACCCCACACCCCCACCCAAAAAAAAAAAAAAAAAAAAAAAAAAAACTGAATAACAAGCCTTATCTGTTTTTATCGTAATGTTAAAAAAAATCTTTAAAAATACAAAAAGGGAAAAATAATAAATACACACAACTCTTATATTCATTGTATTTATTAGCAGGGTGCGTTTAAGTATGTTACATGTGCAACTGCATAGGGCCTCCAATTTTTTGGGGGCCTCAATATCTTTAAAATATATATATATAATATATATATATATATAATATTATATATATATATAATATATTATATATTATATATATATATAATGTATATATAGTTTATCATGATTTTCAGGCTAAGTGCAAGAAAATTTGGCCCATTTGTTATTATGCCTGAAATGAGGCCTAATTGGCAATTGCTTTGTAAAACCCAAACAAAAAAACAAAAAAAAAAAACAAAAACAGAAAAAAAAAAAAAAACAAAAAAACAAAAATAAAACAAAAATCAAAAAAATAAACAAAAAACAAAACAAAAAGTAATGTGGGTGTGTGTGTATTTCATAATCCCTTGATTCGGCTTCTACTTTTGCGCGTTTTTTTTTCCAATTTTAAATCCAAGTACCATTGTTAATTAAGAATGACAATTCTCAATTCAAAATCTCAAATAACAATTAGCATCTTTTACCGAGACCTTATGCTAATTAGCAATTACCATTATTTATTTTTCACATATCACATTACACCACAACAAAAATCTCAATTAGTAGCCTCTTAAGATAGACAACATAAACAATGCTGGTGATATAACTTGATAATAATAAATACACTGAACACAAATACTCATTGCAAGCCCATAAAAAATCCAAAGACTTAAGAAGAAAATATCCATATTCACAAAGCAAAAGCAATACAGGACGAAAGCAACACAAACCAACATCACCAACACCATGATCAATAATTGAATTCATTGAAAAAAGCCATGGGTTGTATATATACCAAATGAACACATTAATACCTCATGACAAATCACTCGAAAATATATAAATGAACAATACCTCATACACCAATAATATAAGTATTCTGAACAGAAACCGAAAAATGAGTTGAAATAAAATCAAATACTCACGATCAAAGATTAAATGCATGAGAAGACCAATGAAAAATTGCAATAAATATAATCGTACCATTGAAAAAAATAGAAGAACATATTGGAAGAAAGATGTATATACAAAAAGGTAGGATAATGATTTTGACGTCTAATGACAACTGGCCCAACAGCGCATGTTCACTTTTAAATGAAAACTTTATGCAACCTGGCTCCATATCTCGTGCTCTCAAGATACAATATTATGATTTATCGACGTACAACTATTTTACACAAACACATCATTATTAAATGACCAATATACGAACTTCAACTTATGTAAAACAAAGCCCCAACATTCAACTCCGACCACACAATCCAAAATCGATATGACTACAGATCCGAACCAATTTATTAACATAACGACAAAAACGAGAACAAAAACGCAATAATTAGACAAGACAAGTCAAACCACATCCGTCTGGGAGCAAGCGCCAGAAATAAAGTTTAAAGAACCTCACATGAAGATTTAGTGAAAAAAACAAGGCAAGTCATATATGGAGGTAACGAATGGGACCAAGGAATAACAACATCAAGCGCAAAACGGGCAAAAACCAACGGACTGAAAAGATAAATAGTAGGAAAATTAAAAAATAGTAACAAAAAGCGTATAGAACAATGAATAAACCATTAAGTGCGCCAACCAACCATTTGGCCCTGCCTATCATAACCCATTGAGTCACGTGATTTACATACCCACAAATGCTCTGTCGGAACGGAGGTGGTGGGCCCCTTAGGGCTGGGGATTCAGTCTTTTGGGGTAAGTTTAAAAACAGAATACAACATGAATCAGGGATAAATGATTACCCTTTCTTGGTAGGTCAAACTCGATAGATCCGTAAGAGACAATATAATTACCCTTTATTGATGGCTGAAAATTATCACAATCAATAATTTTTTCATTTCTATACAAAAATAAAATTAAGAGCTCAAACCAAGAGTAGTCTGATAATATCGTATTCAATTGATAACTTCAAACTACATAAAACTACAAAAAAAAATGCTTCAGACCGAAAATGAACGTGGCGAGGAGACAGCCATAAAACAAGGACAAAATCCAATAGTGCAAATCTACAGGTAAATATGAACGAGGATTACTAAATGAATAGAACTCTAGCATAGAAAGGAGATCGAGTTTGGAAAGTTAGCAAAGGATGAGTTTGAATTGAAGTAACGTAGCACACGTTGTGTCGTAAAAAGAAGATTAGAAGAAAAAAATAAATATAAAAAACAAGATTACTGTATGAAATCGTCATGATAAATTACAAAATCGTGAAACCAGAGAATATTACAGTTAATAAAAATTAAAAACAATACACGAATACATAACCTTAGTCGAAAAAATAATAATGGTCAATACTTTTAAGCTATGTATCATAAAACCTATATGCTATAAGAACTTTATATTAATCATTATATTATGATGCATTTATATATATTAACCATCAAATACATACAATAAAAGAAATATAATAAAGAAAATTTACTAGTTTATAAAAAAATTTTACAAACTAAAAAAATAAAAATACTCACTGTTTAAAAAAATATTTTAAAATTATGAAAAATGTGAAATTTCATATAGTGAATAGATATATAATATTTAAAAACAAATAATGGGGACATTGACTATTTTATAAGTAAAAAAACTAAACTTAACATCACGTACTAGAAAGTAACACATACGATTTCGAAAAATGAAACATAAAAACCAATGAGACTCAAAAAGCAAATATAGAAAACATCACATCCACCTGGGACTCACAGAGAAAATTGGAAAATAAAGGCCTAGAACATTAATTAATTACCCAATACTAAATTGTACAAATATCTACAAATATAAAAAAAGAAAAAATCAAGAAAATCAATAATTATTTTCTCTTTACAACGATAGTCTAATTGAGAGAAACCATTACAATCTTAGACAAAAAAAAGTATAAAAAAATGAAAAACATCACAAATAAGATAATTCAAATATGATAATAAACACCTCAAAAATGTAAAAATATCAAAATAAAAAAAAATACAAATCAAAAATAATAAAGTAGATATACAACAATAAAATTAAAAATCTATGCGAATTAACAAAGGTAAAAAAATATATGCGATAAATGATAGAACTAAAAATAGAATCTAATTAATTATGGAAAATATATTATGTAATATTACCACGGGAATTTTTTGAATCAATTTATAAATGAGTAAATTGAATAAAAACATTTTAAATATGGTAATATTATTTCATCATGGTAATATTATATATATGGTATTATCGTGTACAAGTATGTATGCTAATCGTATGCATGAATTAAAAATAATAATTACGTATGGTATTATGTATAGTAATAATTTAGGTATGATATTATGTAATATTAATTAGGTATTAACGTGTACATTTATTCTTTCCATATTCTCAAATGGGCGTAAATCCATAATATGGGTATATAACCAATAACCAATTTAATATAGCTAAATATTAACTAATATATATATATATATATATTCTTTCAGTGCACTAAACAATAGAATACAATTCATGTTTTATTACTTACTTATCCATTACCTATAGAATATCATTTATATCCGCTTGAAATTCATCACGTGAACCAAATGTGCCGTAATAGTGAACCAATCAATTTTGGATATATTTTTTATGTTTGGACACATTAATGAAGAGTGTGCAGTGTTATAATATTGTTAATATGAGAATTGATACAGTGTATACTGTTACTCTCATTGAGACAGAATCAACTATCCGATCCATTGGAATTAATCATTTGGAGATATTAATTGTAGAAAATTTTATGAAATTATATTATTTACTAATCAAAAAATTCTCCGCATTAACATAAAATTAATACCGCGCGCCTTTGATTTTCGCCTATTTAAGAGTCAACAAATTAAAATTAAAATACCCATCCAAAAATAAAAAGAAAAAAATGGGTTCTTCTTCCACAATATTTTCTCTCTTCTTCATAGTTGTTGTAATAACCCTAACCATGGCTTCAATCGCCAGTGCTACTTACCGTCTCGATCTCCATAACGAATTGCCTGTGAATTTCAATCTCCATTGCATCGTAGGAGGAGACAATGTGGGGCCCCGACACTCGCCCCCTCGGCCACCGCTACCTGGAACATCGAGCTTTTCAACGGCCTTTACCCGGACTCCGACTGTACGGCTCAAACCGACAATCTAAGCTATTATGGCTACTTCCATTTGTTTGGCGAAAACGCGTACGGTACGCAGTGCAGACAAAATGGCAACGTTTGCAGTTGGTACTTACGCCACGACGACTGATATCTGTTGGTGCAGGGTAAAGAGTACACCGTTAGAGGCTGGACTCTACACCCACCACTACTGTAATCTTGATGCATCAGTTACGTTGTTTATTTAATTTGCACCAACGCAAGATCAAAATTACAAGTTTAATTTCATTGTTTTAATTCTCCAATAAGCGTTGTAATATTCAAACCAGGAAAGAATATATATATATATATATATATATATATATATAGAAAAGCGCTCAAATGTGGCAGTGTAGTTAGGTGTGGCAGTGTGGTTATATTTGAACCATTGGATCAAGGCAATCTAACGGCAGAGGCGTATTTTTTAAAATAAGGAAGAGTTGCTCGCGTTTTGGTAAGTAGGGTTAGTTATGTAATTTCGTTTACATGGTTACGGGAATGTATATAAGGTAATTTCTATTCTGTTCTGTTCTCTATATATGTAAACTCGGAGAAGAATCGGCAACTTGGTGAAGAGAAGATCAAGATAGCGATCACATCCAATTTCGGGAAGTTCAAGAACCAGCGATCGGTTCGCAAGTCGGAGAAGGTCGCCGGAATCAGTTGGTGAGGGCAATCTGAGTATACCGGGCAGTTTGTGCGATGGGAATGGTAGTATTGTAATTGGCGTTTGTAGTTTTATTTTGATCATAATAATATGCGTTTGTTATGTCATGGATGTGTTATATCGGTTTTATATGGATGATATTGTTCTTGGGGGTGAAGATAAGTCGATGTTGATGTACGACGTTGTGTTAATGCGTGAACACAGTTGCGAATTTGATCTTGTGGTGCATATTAATGTAAGTATATGCGTTTTTTTATCTGGTTTTGATATTTTTCTGGTGGTGAGATAAAAGTCACTGTTGTTGTTACGATGTTGTGTGTTATTGTGATTATATAGTGTGTAAGTTGAATGATTGTGGTGCATATTAAAGTAGTATAGTATTTTATGTGTTTTGTAGTTACCAAATGTCATGCATTGGTTATTTTAGTGTGTTATTATATATACATGGTGTGCAGCTATTATTATGCGACCCGATGGGCTTCGTTTGTGATAAAGATACGTCAATTGATTCGGATGTAGAAGGCAGTGGTGGTGTATGCAAACAGAGCATTCCACTGATGGGTGGTCATGTTGATGGTTGCGTAGAAGGAAGTGGGAGTCAAAGTGTGATGAAGTGAATTCAGCTGATGTTGCTCGTAGAGACTAGTGCAGGGTGCCAGTGAACATTGTTTGACTGACGTTGAGGCGGAAGACAATGCATGTGTTTTGGAAACGTCTCCTGGGTTGACTAAGTATTGGCGTCAGTTTTTTGCACTGATAGTTTGAGCCTTGTGGTGGGGCAAACGTTGATTAATTGGATTGGCTTATTGCTTTTTATAAACAGTATGCTGGGTATGTTGGTTTTTGGATTTAGACAGGGTACAATTCTGAGGAAAGGAGGAATGTGTTGTTGTGGGATCCTTTTTGATTCAATAATTCTGATTTAATGAAATGCCTGTACCAAAAAAGGACTAGAAAACTAAGGGGATCTAAAGTAACAATTTTGGCTCAAATCAAAATTACAAAAATATTCCTATCATGATCATCTAGAAAAATATTTTTTGGGAAAATTTCCATTTTTTCCTACCCAAAAACTATTTTAAAAACAATTCTTAAGTCTATGGTCCAAATGAAAGCATGGGTGGGGAAGCCACTAGCCATTCCAAAAAAGTTTTTTCCTGATTCATCTTTTAAGCCAAAAGAAATTTACGCTTTTTGCCATCAACCAAATCATATGGAATCCTCCTAGGGTTTTGAACCCATAATAAAAGCAATAGTATCTCCGCATTTTCTCCTGATGCCATTCCTTGCTTCTCACATTCTGGAGCTCTCAAACACAAGAGGGAAAAACACAGTAAGATTCCAGCTTTCATTTTCATCCACTCATCTTGCTTCCTTCTAATATGTGTTCCTCCTAGCTTAGTCTCTGAAATCTTGGTAGTAAGTAGTTGTATGGTTTGGTTGAGATGTTTAGGGGGTGAAGGAGGTTGTAGCTAGCCAAGGAAGAGGGTGGAATCCAAGCAAGAAGAAGATAGTTTCAAAGGTATAGCCCATGAACTCCCAAAGCTATTTCTAGACTCTGTGAAGTCTATGTTTTGAGTGGAAATGCTAGATATTTGAAGTGTTTGAGCTTTTACATGATCTATTGTTACTATGAGATGTGTTGTTGATGTTTTGGATGGGTTAGAATTGCCTGATATGTTGTTGCAGATGAAAGGAAATCATCTGGTGCACAGACAGTGTGCACCAGTATGATTAACGGCCCTAGCCAACGGCTCAACAAGGAGACCGTTGGCTAGCTCCGTAGAAGACCGGCCCTAGGAGGCGGCCCTAGGAGAGGGTCGTCGCCTAGAGCCGTGTCTAGGGCGGTTGGAGGCGGCGGGTCTAGCCTAGCTCTGTCCAAGCTCCGTTAGTTGTTCTCTGTGCAGTTGTCGGGCCCTTGCGGCTTGGCTACGTGTAGTTTCGGACGGGGTATCGAGGGCTCTTGTGGCTCAGTACCTCGGGACTGTCTTGACGCACGTTTTGGCTTTGATTTCGTTGAGTTTAGAGAAGAATTGATCATTTTATGCTAAGATTTGTAAGCCTAATTGTTGCAGAGTTTGGTTTGAGTAATTCACAGTGAATGTGTTTAAGTTTATGAGACTTGAGGATTTTACTTGCTAAGCATGTCTTTGTTTGATTGTTAAATAGAGAAGCATGAGTTTAATTAGTTGAGTTTAGCCATCAAAGCATGCCTAAGTTGTCTACTGTGAGTTGAAGAAGTTTACTGCCAAGTTTGTTGATATTCAAGCATATCTATGTTGAGAGTAGTTTGAGTTTCAAAAGCATGTTAAATACTTGCTAAGTGTTATTGAGAAGAATTGTTGAGTTTCGAGTAGTAAGCATGATATATGAAATTGTTGAGTTTCACAGTGAATAGAAGTTAAAAGCACTATTTCACAGTATTTGGAATTGTAGAGCATTCCATGTTTTAAAGGTGCATAAGTGGCCATTGTGAGCCTACGTATTATTTTTTGAAATCTTATTTCCATATAAAAAGCCATTATCTTGTCATTTTGGAATTGAATTAAGAAGTATGTGCATATTTGCATAAAAAAAGTGTTGCATGATTTGAGTTGCATGAGTGATATATCTATATCTATCTATTGTGAGGAAAACAGTATTTTTGGAGGACCAGTTTGGACTATGTCCTTTCGGAGTAAAAGATAAAGAAACGGACATTGCGATCTGATAACATGTAACGCGGCGTATTCCCACGTTACGAGGTTGGAAACTTCCCACCAAGCTTGGAATCCTGGTCAGGGGGTGTGCACACTGATAGTTCGATACCTGATTCCACAGAGTATGAGTATTGGAACCACGAGATTGGTTCTGCTAGGCGGGATGACAGATTGGCCGGCTATACGCCGTACCCAATGGTTAATTCACACTATGGTGAAGCCCGGCCTCGCCCACGAGTAAAGAGAAAAAAAGCGAGTCAAGAGACTTAAGAGAAAGAAAGTGAGTCATTGAGACTCAAAGAAAATAAAAGCAAAGCAAGTCATTTATGACAACAAGAAACCTCCACATAAAAGTATTCTTTTTGAAAGAGCGTTAAAGAATATTATATATCTGGCACTAGATTGCATGAAGTAGCACGAGATGCTTATTTATATATCTTACACTAGATTGCATGAGTAGTAGCACGAGATTGCTTATTTACATATCTTCACGAGATTGCATGAGTAGTAGCACGAGATTGCTTATTTAATATATCTTGCACGTAGATGCATGAGTATGGCCCACAAGATGCTTATTTATATATCTTGCACTAGATGCATGAGTAGTAGCACGAGATTCGCTTATTTATATATCTTGCACTAGATGCAGTAGTAGCACGAGATTGCTTATTATATTATCTGCATAGATTGCATGAGTAGTACACGAGTTTGCTTATTTATATATCTTGCACTAGATTGCATGAGTTAGTAACACGAGATTGCTTATTTATATATCTTGCACTAGATTGCATGAGTAGTAGCACGAGATTGTGTTATTGATATATCTTGCACGAGATTGCTTAAGTAGTATCCGATGGCATGATTTGCATATTTGATTTATATGAGAAAGCATGAGAATATTGATTATTTGAGAAGCTTTAGATTGTTCATAAGATGAGAATGTGATGAGTTGTTGATGATTAAGTAAGCCTATTTGAGTATTAGGTTGCAAGCATCTAGAAGTTATGCCAAAGTATGTTAAGTGTTTAAACCTGCTTGAGCAAAGAATGTGAAACCTTGTTTTCTAAAGTATATAATGTACTTACTTTACAGGGTTGAGTGGCGTTGTACTTAGCTTCGTGCTAACAGGTTGCTTTGTTACTTGTTGTTTGTTAACCCCTTTCAGGTGGGCCCAGTTCGTAGAATTGAGAGCTCGAGTTAGACTAGTTTAGCTAGATAGCTTGTAGTCTAAAATTCTTTTGTCTTATGGTTGTAGTTAGACTTTCCTTTTAATGGTGCTGGACACCGAGGTTTTATTCCCCTAGAATTTCGATTACTAGTATGACTTAAATGTTCTTCGTTTTACCCTTAGCATGTGCAATCGACGTGGAAGGGGGCACCGTAATCCATCACCCTTAGCCTGTCCCACGTAATCCATCATCCACTCCCCCATTTATCGCAATCCGCGCCACTCCTCCATTTATCGCTACGCAGGCCGACACATTCGTCATAACGCCCACACCAACAACATCCGCACCACGCGACCCCGGCAACGCACACCGCCTGCACCCCCCAGGAAGGGGGGCACCCTTGACATGCCGGGGATGCACCACCCCCGTCGGTCGCGCCGCGGCCTGAGGTGGCCTGCAGGACCGCCGGCCAAATCGCCGGTCATGGCCGGTGGTCAAGACTGCCCGCAAGAAATTCGGAACAAATACAAAGTGTCGCGCCTTAATAACAAATAGTTGGCGTGGAATTGTGAGATGGTGCGCGCCTGCTATGCGGGAGATCACGGGTTCATTCCCTGCTAGCAACCTCCTTCTTCCCATTTTACTCCAACTAAGCTCAACCTTCACTGGCAACGCCGGCCATCCCTTGTCGCCGGCGGTTCTTGCCAGGAAACTTCTTTTGGGCCGCCATGCCCCCTTGTCTTCTTAGCCCACTAAGACTTGGGCCAACCTCCTTCCTTTACCACCCCCATTTGGGTCAATACCTTGCCAATAAAATGGACCCCCGAGTCCCTTTTCTCCATCAATTATAAAGACTAATCTAAATTAAATATAAAAATAGTGCTTATCAAAAACCTAAACGTGAAAGACTAGAGAGAAAAGCATTCTGTAAACACAAAGAGCAAGAACTGGAGGAGAAGAAAGTGCTCAAAGCTTCATCAAATTCCATAGAATCAGGTTAGTATTTTAACGCTTCCAATGAAAGTATTGGTTGAATCATTCAATGCCTATTGTAATAGTCTTTCATGTTTTGTCATGGACCCGGGTCCACCTTGCAAGGCGAACTCAGGTTCAAAATGGCCGCAGTTTGCGCGTGTGAAAATAATGGTGCCGTTAGTGGCACTGTTTCCGCAGCTGATTTTTTTTTTTTTTAAACTATTGAAAACATCTCAGCGAGTGAATATTCGGTTCTGTAATTGTGAATATAGAGTTATCAAATTGTAAATATAGAGTTCTGGAATTGTGAATATAGAGTTCAAAAATTGTGAATAGTGAGTTTTGTAATTTTGTATATTGATTTCTAAAATTGTGAATAGTTCTAGAATTGTGGATATTCAATTCTAAAATTGTGAATATAGAGTTCTAAAATTGTGAATATGGAGTTCAAAATTGTGAATATATAGTTCTGCAATTGTAAATATTGAGTTCTGTAATATTGTATATTGAGATCTAAAATTGTGAATATTCAGTTCTAAAATTGTCAATATAGAATTCAAAAATTATGAATGTAGAAGAACAAATTCTAAAGACAAACAACAAATTAACGACAAAAAAGGATACAACTTTTTTTAAAACAAATTTAGATAGCGTCATTTTAAAACAAAACGACACTATTTTATACCCGGATTCAACTTGCAATGTGGTCGCCAGTTCCACAGCATTATTTGCCGTCGTGGGTGGAGGCTGGACACCATGTCCTGTCACCCTACACTTCAAGTACTCACCTTGCACCATGTACTTTAATTTCCTAGTTTAGTTTGGTGTGTCGTGTCAACTCTGCCACCATACACTTCAACTACTCACCTTGCACCCCAAAAAAAAATGATTATTAGGGAGTAATATTTTCAAGTTTATTAGAGCATTACCAATAGAAAAGATTTAGAGGTTAATGTCAGATCAAATATGTTAGATGGGGATCTTTTTAGATGTGGAGTAGGGATAATGAAAATATATTTGGCCTGCAAAAGGTTGGGTTCATGTCAGAAAAAAAAAAAAAAACGTTTACAATAAAGATCAATGGAATGGTCAAACATTACTTAAATCAGACATAGAAACAACTTCTCTAGCAAAGCTAAATTTGATTCGCAACTGTTTCACAAATTTGAAGCTGAATTCTTTGAGGGAACTTTAAGCTTCTTTAATGATTTGGCCAAACGTACTCAAGACTAACACTCGTTGAATAGTCTTGCACACCACCTGAGCATCTATTTCCATTCTTCTATCCATTGAAAATATCTCCATCGAACTGAACTGCATATCAAGTTCAGAAGAGTCTCTTTTTCAATACACAAATAATGTACTTTTAGTATATTAAAATGTACCTTATATTCATGGTCCACACAGCTATGTGGACCATAGTCCACACAATAATTTGCCGTCACCTTCCTACCGGTGTGATTTGAGTGAAGCTCGCATTATGGTCGTAACGTTAAATGTCACAAGGAAGTAAAACAGTTTAGGTTGCATAGTTAACTCGCTTAAAATAAGAAGGTCAGTAGATAGTTCCTAAAGGAGTCAAACTTAAAACTTTGTTTTTTTTTTTTTGTTTTTTTTTTTTTGAAACAAACCGAAGCATTCTATTAATTGCATAACAAACCAGAAATACTAAGCAGGTGGCACATGAAGCCACATCTCGTAGCCAGACATAGAATCGATCGCCCGAGCTAATGCATGAGCTACACAATTCGTTGTTCTCCTAACATGGGATATAGAAGATACCCCAATGTCCTTAGCAATCGAACGCCATTGTTTTAGAATCAGACCTACGTACGAAAAATCATTAAAGCTGGAATTAAAAGCAGTACATAAATTTAAACAGTCCGACTCGAGAATAATGTTATTAAAATGTTGCTCCCTCAACCAGTTCAGAGTTGCCATGACTGCCAGGGATTCGGCCACAAAAGGATCACGATCGTTACCAAGCCTTCCGCTACTCGCAGCTACGAACCGTCCTTCGTGATTCCGGATGATTGCACCGTAGCCTGCATGGTGTTCGAAAATGGCCGCATCAATATTGCACTTGAGAACATTTGATGGGGGTGGTACCCATTGAGTCCGTAAAACATTTTTTGTTATCAAGTCAACTATCTAACCAAGTAAACGAAGCAACTCCACTATAATATTTCAACTTGTAGTCTCGGAATTTTTCAAAAAAAAATAATAATTTACTTTTTCGCATTTAATTTGATCTTAAAAGTTGTTCTAAAGTGAGTCTAAAATATTTATATTTTACAAAATTTAAACTAAATATGTTTATTGCATGTTTGATAGTAGGGTGGAATTGGAATGATTACTAATATTTTTTGTTTGGTTATGTATGATCCTTATAATGAGAATAAAGATTTTAAAAATACATGAACAAAAAATTAAGAATTCATTCTAATATAAAAGAACTCAAAGCATCAATATGAAAAAAAAAAAAAAACAAAAAAACAAAAACAAAAAAACAAAAAAAACAAACAAAACAAAACAAAAAAAACAAAAAAAAACAAAACAAACAAACAAAACAAAACAAACAAAACAAAACAAAAAAAATCTAAGCACTAATCCCAAATTATCCAAATAGGTATGGGGACATATGAAATGAAAACCTTTTTACTATAAATCTTTCATCCCTTTGAATTGCTAAAATGGTCAGTTATAATATCAATTCTTACTCTTTCTAAAAAAGAATGTTTATTTTACATTCTATAACTCAACTTCCTTCTATTATATATGGGAACATAATCTTCTGTATTTATGTCTTTCATATCCTTATTGTTAAACCTAATAATATTCATATTCTTCCTTAATATTATAAATAACTAAATATTATGTTTTCTCATTACAACTTGATTATAATTATGTAATTAACCATCTCCCTGTTATATTACCTTAATGCCGATCTATATATACCAATTATACAAAACTATATATTTATATTCTCTTCCTATTTCTTTAGTCAAATCTATGTTTCCTTTAGTTAATTTCATTTTTTTATTATTTTATTAATCTTTTTTAATTTGTGTGCTTTGAATTTTTCTTGGTTATGTTTTTTTTTTCTTGGAATCGAAAAACCATACCAACGAACCGAAGTTTAATATTACGAAAACAAACATAACGATATGGAATTCCCTTGTACCGAACGTTCTATAAAAAATCCGATCCAATCTGGAATAATTTTTCGGTTTTAAAAAAATTGACTTGAACCAAAACCAGTTTGTGATTTTAAATATAAAATAATAATTAATATAATATAATAAATATAATAATAATAAATTAATTAATATAATCATAATAATTAAAATAATTAAATAATAATTAATAATAATATAATAAAATTAATAAAATAAAAAATAATTTTAAATAATATTATAATATAATTAAATTAAAATTTTATTAATTAAAAGAAATTTAAATAAAATTAATAAAAAAAATAAATAATAAAAAAGTAAATCCAATTCCTACTGCTGCTTTGCGTTCAGCTTTGTCATATTTTTCACGGGTACTTCAAAGTTTTTATTTATCTTTATGTTTGGTATCAAAAGTCTATATTATTTTAGAGTTAACATAGTTTCATATCCAAGGTCAGTATAGAATTCCAAATATCGTTCGGTGTTGGTAAATTACCTTCGTTCGGTGGTACGGTTCGACGAGAAAACTAAACCGGAAATTGTCCAACCCCTAAAATTTAATATAAAAAAATGGTCCCCCCCCTTAACTATAGCAAAATTCCCCAATTTTGTCCCAAGTAAACCGTGACTAACGTTTTCAAACTTAACGGAGACCAAATTGGTAAAATTTTTAAATTTGAGGACTAATTGGTTTAAAAAAATAGTCAAGGACCAAATTGTAATTTCAAGTATATTCCCAAGGGAACCATTGGAAATTAAACTCCAAAAAAAAAATCATTCAATTATGAGATCTATTTACATGTGTATTAACATCTTACTCTATCCCAAATTACTCTTATGAGCAGCGAACTTTGTAGCTATTCCCAATAAATTCAATATAAGTTTAATCCAGATTTGGTGAGAAGAAATGGAATAAAAAAAAAATTTAGAATATGCAGTATTTTCAACTATGGACTGGTGATGATTGTGGTATAAAAGTAGGATGATGAATTGATGACCTTGATGATACTTTTAAAATCATTGATAACAAATATTTTACTTAAAAAGTCGTTTTTTTTTATTTGAGAAAGGACGTTAAGGGTCTTAATCAAAACTATTCTCATTCTTTAACCACACCATTAGAAAATGGTTCAACAATGACGAAATATAATAATAAAATTTAATATAAGAAAGCATGGATTTATTTGTTGAAAAAATAGAGGACCACTCTTTGCAACCCACGTTTTAACCAAGGTGGGTTAGGTGGCACAAAGCTTTGCCATATACACTAAATGATATGCTAAAGTAATATTAGACCTAATTAAACCCGTGTCCTCACGGCTAACTCCACTGTAAGTAGATAGTTTTTGAAGAGAAAGATCAAGGTTGAATTGTCGATAAGGACAAGTGTGGGGAAATTTAGTTAAAGTGGGCCAAATCGTGTTGAAGCACCAACAATTTGGCCATGTTGCTGAGTTATGAGTCACTTATGATTTACAACATTCCATAAAGTCTATCATGCTTGAGTGTAGGGCTCTCGATTTTGGAATGATTCAACCTCGAGGGGCTTTTGATTTCTTTGTGGCTTCAAACAGGTTGAGAAAAAGGTTAAAGCCCCGAATTTAGGAGATTAACTTGGGGGCTTTAATTTGATATTGTACTTCAGTAATGAAAGAAATTATAATTATGTTATGAAACAAATACTACAATGGTAATTAAAGTCAATAGCATTAAAAAAAAAAAAAAAAATACTTCCCAAATGACCAACATTTTCTTCATAAAATTTTGCATGCACTTATTTGTTTTTGAACCATGCCGCCTGTGAAATTCAAGAAATTTTGAAATTTGTCACCTGTCATGTCTCCGGGGAAAACTCCCCACGCGAGGGATAAGCGGTTAAGGCCATGCCCATGGTGCAACTCTCTTAGAGTAAGTCTAGCACTGTTCATTGGTCTGCGGTAAAAAAGAAAAAAAATATAAACATGTGTCATTTTAAAGATCTGAAAAGAAATTTTTTTAATGGAGATTTTATTTTTGAGTTAAATTCATCAAAGGTCCTCTTGTCTTTAGTGGCAATTCTAAAATTTAATCTCAAAATTTTTTATTTTATTTTTTGGTCATTTTACATCCTATTATTTACGTTTTTTAACATTAGTTTTTTCCTTATACTTTTTCTAATTTTTAATAAGGCATTTATTGTCCTCTATTTTTCCTTTTTTTATTTTTTCGATTTCAATGGTGTAATTCGTTTAGGAATTAGTAATCTTCTGATTTTTAGTAAAACCATATTTGTTCAACTGATTAGGTAAAGTTTCTAAAACCAATTAAAACAGGTTGAAAAACCGAAAATAACAAAAGGAAATATGAAGACAAAAATTGTACTTATAAAAAAGAAGTTCATAGGAATGACTTAAAAATGTTAAAAATGATATATGAAGATGGTTAAAATGACATAAAAACGGATAAAGTTTGAGATTTTAAATTAGAAATTATCACCAAGACATGATTTTTGGAAATTAAACTCTATTTATATAATATTGGTTTTAATATTATTTAAAAAAAAAAAAATAATTACTCACCTCTTCAAATTTATCTTGACTTACTTTACTATTTCATGGTTCAATCAATTTTGTATTTCTTTAAATATTTTTTACTTTTGTTTAATTTTTAATTTTGTAATTAATAATATCAGTTATAGTTTTATATATTAAAATTTTTATATACCTAAATAAAGTTAATTAAATATGAAATTGGATTAAAAAATAATTTTAAGTAAGCCTCGTTAATAAACTGAACAGGAAAATAAGATTAATTTGATGGATTAATCAATTTTGGCTCTTTCTGGAAACATGCCAGTATTATTTGATGAATATGAATCTTTTTATGAAATTTATATTTACCGGGAGTATTTTTTTTTATCACCCCTAGGTTTCCATATTGATGTAATTAATAGACCAAAGATTCGCTGATATAATTTTTCCCCACCGGTACCATCAACTATTCACTCTTAAAATCATTTAATTTTCAAATTCTTCTCAAATGTAAAAAACTGAACGTATTTCAATTTTAAAATTAAAACTAAATAAATAAACAAGAGACAAAGTTAAAAAAGTGGACCACCCCGTGAGAAGGACATTCTTTAAGAATTTATTGCAATTTTGCAATTTGGTCAATTACGTAAGGTGGTGGGGACAAGCTATGGCGGGAAGAATTTATTAGAGATTTTTTTTTTTTTTTTTTTTTTTGAATAGAGAAAACTTTAGGGAGGGATAATTTAAAACATTTTTCATATTAAAAGGTAATAAATATTA
Source organism: Ipomoea purpurea (assembly GCA_009835305.1). Taxonomy (NCBI): domain Eukaryota; kingdom Viridiplantae; phylum Streptophyta; class Magnoliopsida; order Solanales; family Convolvulaceae; genus Ipomoea; species Ipomoea purpurea. Next base: position 20,223 of record VALG01017526.1, read on the forward strand.
AAAAATAAATAGTAATTTAAAAAACCCAAATATAATCTATTTGTGACAAATAATATACTTAGGCATAATTATATACTATAATTGAACCTGTGATATAAATTTATTGATTAAAAACCTTAAAAACCATAAAAAATCAAAATTCTTAAACTAAATTCATTATTGAAATAATTCACTTAATTACTAGTCGCAGTTTAATGGGGGACCATACCTTGACATTTTACCAGAATGGCCCCAATACACGTGCATGGCATGAGGCCGATTATATTTCAAAGGGGACCAGATTTACTCTTTGCATATTTCCAATCTGTTCCAAAAATAATTAAAATTCTGTAACTTTGCAATTGACTTATTTCTGTATCAGCTATTATAATCGTTTATGTATTTGTAAACAAACTGAAGACAATCACATGTTAAATACAAATACATAATATGATAACTACATACACATAGAAATGTTAACTGTATGTACATAATGCAAACACACAACATGTTAACCAACATTTTATGTGTCTACCGTGAACATATTCCATACCTGCAATTTACAATTTATTATGTGTTTATAGTTATTATGTTATTTGTCTTTAATTTGTATGCATGTACAAAAATTGTTAATAATAGGCATAGAATATGTTAACTTCAAACACATATTTTTAAATCAAGCTGGTTTAATATAATGGAATGGTCCATGATTTAACAATTGCGTGCATGAATAATGCCATCAATCTTCCACCATGCATATTGTGTTTGTCTTTTTATTTATACTCACCCGGCTAGTAAATAGTTACCCACCATTCCCTCTACCTACCAACTCTCCACTCCCCATCTATATAACAAACAACACATACATACATGATTTTTAAGACCCAAGTATGGCTACCTTAACCTTAATTTTCTGCACTTTAGTTTTTGCAATCTTTCTATATTTTCTTATTCTCAGGGTGAAACAACGTTACCCTTTACCTCTCCCACCCGGACCAAAACCATGGCCGGTGTTAGGAAACCTTCCCCACCTGGGCGAGAAGCCGCACCAGTCGATTGCGGCCATGGCTGAGAGGCACGGCCCCCTCATGCACCTCCGCATGGGATCGTGGATGTGGTTGTGGCCGCCTCCGCCGCCGTGGCCGCTCAGTTCTTGAAAGTTCACGACGCGAACTTCTCCAACCGGCCGCCGAACTCCGGCGCGGAACACATTGCTTATAACTATCAAGACCTCGTCTTCGCGCCCTACGGCCCGCGGTCGCGCATGCTTAGGAAGATCACCTCTGTGCATCTCTTCTCCGCCAAGGCGTTGGATGACTTCTGCCATGTTCGCCAGGTTTAATTCAATTCTTTTGTTTTTAAAAAATAAAAATAAAACTCTTAGGAATATATAGATATTTAAATATATAAATTCCGTTTATTTTTTTCCATCGTGATTCTAACCTATGATCATCTATTTAAAATATAATTGAGATGTCATCACACTACCAGGCAGTTGGCATAATATATTATTTTAGGGTTAATTTTATTTTTGGTCTTAGATTTATAGGTGAAAGTCCACTTTAAGTAGTTTATTATTCCAGGATGTTCTAATAAAGAACAACACTAAAAATGGATTGTTACATATAAATCTAGGACCAAAAATGGAATAACCCTTTACTTTATATCATTATATTGTAAAATTATTTTTGACACTTTGACGCCCTTAGGGTTGGGGTTTAACTTTTTGGAAGAATGTTTGACACTTTGACTTAATACTAAGATACATGCACGCACATCTTTTCTATTTTAATTTATCATAAAGCGTTTAGTAAATAGTTGTTAACTGATAACTGTAGTTGTTTGAGTTAGTGAGTTTGACTAGTTGATAACATTAGTTAGTTGTAGAAAGATATTTGATAAACTAACTGTTAGCTAATAGCTAATTACATACAAAATGATTTTCTCAAAATACTTATAGAAAATATTATTTTGAATAATTTTTGAATTTTAGTATTTTAGAACAATAAGTTGTTAAAAAAATGACAAAAAATAATTAATACGGAGGGGAGAAAGAGAGAATGGGGAGAGCGAGATTTTTGTCAAATAAATGACAAAAAATAATTAATACGTAACTACTTATGTCTTATCATCTTGAAAACCATGACAGTTTAATTAAATATCAATAACATCATCATCTTTATAATTTAATTAATTATAAAATGGATGGACAATTTTGTGGTGTTGTCATTTTCAGTAAAAATAGTTATGCCATCCTCTTTGATATATATTATTACAGATATGAAAGTGATCCATAGAAAGCACTACAGTTTTGTCCCCATTTACGATGTTTTGTTTGGATCATCAAAATGGAACTGGTTTTGTTATTTTATTTTTATTTCTTTTCAAGATTCAACTACTATTTTAATGAGAATGTGTATTTTAGTATTTTTACATTTATCAACTTATCAAAAAATTAATTTTACCATATTTAGCTTGTAATATAACAACTAGCTTAGCTTTCAATTTCTAGCTTATAATTTTTTAATTTTCAATTACTTTTTAGATTTCAGCACCTTTTTAACTAGGTTTAATTTGTCAAACATAATATATATGTTAATTAAGAGTAATACAAGTGGCCAGTACTCTAATGTTAAAAATTTTCCTACCACACGCAATCATATACATTAAACAAAATTTCTACCATTCAAAATAAACCCAAAACCTACTCGCTAGTTTGTCAATAACAAAGGATAACAAGTAGCTAAATAATCTAAGTTGTTAATAACTCACTGGCTCAAAAAATCAAGAGTGATCTCACGGGAAGTCAAATTTAGAACCTTCGATTATCAATTAATTGCTCAATTAACTAGGGCTTTGTTGAAAAATAATACAGGAAGAGGTTGCAACTCTGACACGCAGTCTAGCAAGTGCAGGCAAAACTCCAGTAAAACTGGGGCAGTTACTGAACGTGTGCACCACGAATGCCCTGGCTCGTGTAATGCTAGGCGGAAGGTCTTTAATGACGGAAGCAGCAAGAGCGACCCAAAGGCGGAGGAGTTCAAGTCGATGGTGGAGGAGATGATGGTGTTGGCCGGAGTTTTAACATCGCGATTTTATCCCGATCTTAGGTTGGTTTGACCTTCAGGGTATCGTAGGGAAGATGAAGAAACTACATGCGCGTTTTGACGCGTTCTTGAACAGCATTCTAGAGGAGCACAAATTTGTCAACAATCAACATACGACGTTGTCGAAAGATGTGGACTTCTTGAGCACCCTAATTAGGCTCAAAGATAATGGGGCTGATACGGATAGCGAAGAGGGAAAACTCACCGACACTGAAATTAAGGCTTTGCTCTTGGTTGGTATTCCCTAACAACACATGTTTAATTTATATAATTTATATTAGATATCATATGATAACCAACCTTTTATAACTCCATAAAAATTAATCTGGTACATTAAAAAAAATAGTTCTATGAATGAAGTTAATTGAAAAAATAAAAAATACGCGTATGCACATAGAGCTTTATGATGTGTGCATATTAAGCATGTCCTTATGTTACACACAACACATACTTAATATGCATACATCAAAATGATCCATATGCACACGCGCATTTTTAATAATTCAAATTAATCTCATTCATTGATCTATTTTTATAATGCACTAGATTGGTTCTCATGGACTCATGGAGAAGTTGGTTGTTATAGAAAATCACACTATATATACTGAGATGATATGAGCACAATGTCTTAGGTAAGAAGTAAGAACTGAATGAGTGCACAAATTTATTACACGAATGCACACAATGTACTCCAAGGTCTCTACCATCTTCTAGACATGTTGGGGGTAAATTGTGTGCATTCATGTACTCCTTAATAGATTTTGTGCACTCATGTAGTAGTTAATTATGGTTCTCATGTAACTGGAATTTTGTGTGCAAGTACAATGTGCAAGTAAAATCACTTAAAAGTAAGTGTGACCATTTACACTTAATAGTGTAAGTAATTTACCTTTTCATATTAGTTGTGATGATATGAGCTATATATGTAGAACCTGTTCACAGCTGGGACCGATACATCGTCTAGCACTGTGGAGTGGGCATTCGCAGAACTACTACGCAACCCAAAAATCTTAAACCAAGCACAACAAGAGCTTGACTCAGTGGTGGCAAAATCGGCTAGTCACAGAATCCGACTTAACCCATCTACCTTTCCTGCAAGCAAAGTGAAGGAGACCTTCAGGCTACACCCATCCACCCCACTCTCTCTTCAAGAATGGGAGCTCAGGGTTGCGAGATCAATGGCTACTTCATCCCAAAGGCGCAACCCTTTTGGTCAACGTTTGGGCATAGCTCGTGATCCCAATGTGTGGACAAATCCTCTTGAGTTCAACCCACACCGATTCTTGCCCGGTGGAGAAAAGCCCAACGTGGATATTAAAGGGAATGACTTTGAAGTGATTCCTTTGGAGCCGGGCGTAGAATATGCTCTGGGATGAGTTTGGGGATAAGGATGTTCACCTGTTGGTTGCAACTTTGGTGCATGCTTTTGATTGGGATTTGTGAATGGACAATCTGTAGAGACGCTCAATATGGAGGAAGCTTATGGTCTCACCCTTCACAGCTGTTCCTTTGATGTTGCATCCAAAGCCCAGATTACAACCACATCTCTATACTCTCATTAAATTGCAATTTCATTTGGTGATTATACAATTGTAATCGAGGGACATATATAGGATCCCCATTTATGTATATTCACTTAAAAGTTGTAAAAGGCGCCAAAGGAAAATGGTTGTGTTCAATTCCGCTAGGCCTTGTCCGAAAGACCTATGAAGACTACAAAGGTCATTAATATGGTAATATAACCCAGTGTATTTGTTGTAAGGTCTTCTGGTATATTATAATATATTGTATTAATTAAGTGGTTGTGGTGCAAGTGAAAGAGTAAGTCAATTAGCGACTTAATCTGTTAGGCAACTCAGGATATTCAGTTTAGGATTAACTGAATATCTGCCTACATTGATGCATGTAGGCTTCTAAGCAAAATAGTCCTCCCATAGCTCCGTGTTCAGTATATACGCACCATCGAGTATTCGGAGAGAAGTGGTAGAACAAATACTACTTTATTTGGCAGGTTTACCATCTCGTGGCAATACCAACGACTATGGCTGGGATATTCGGGCGATCCCAAAGCTTCCGCTGTAACGAGGAAGGTTACTCTTTACTATAGTATGTTAGCCTTAATATTATTATCTAACAATATGTCTTAGTCATATTCAAAGTTCCAAACATCTTTAGTAGGTATAATTGGTAGAGAATACGGAGCGTAAAAAGGAAAGTCATTTTTGTCCTTTAATTTATGATAAGAGTTGTTGGACACACTCTCCAAGAAGATTGAGACCATCGCGCCTGGGTATTGGATCCTAATGCGGTGCAGATGGATTGCCACACTTCGCGGCATGTTTCGGCCTATGCGAGATGCAGTACTTCATCGGCCATGGACGAGATAAGTAGGGACAGGATCGACTGTCCTGCTGACCCACGCTTTGTATGCGGGTTGGGGACGGACTCCGTACTGTGGTGCCGGAGCGGATTCGACAGCAGGAACGGATAGAGTGGGCGCTGGACACACGGAACTGCATCAACATAGCCAATAAATCCTGGCCTCGCAGAATGGAATGAGCTGAGTCCAAAAAAGAAAATTCCGGGAGGTCAGCTTCATTGAGATGAAGTGAGAGCGCCGAGAGAGGATCATGGTGGCCGGAGTGGACCACCAGCGGCGACACAGTCTTTCCGACGAGTGGGATGACATTGCTTAGATGTGTTCGTACGGTAAGGGGGGGGGAATTTTGTGGTGGGGTTGTTTTAGGGAGATGATAGGATCGATCTCTGGCTGATACCAAGATGAAAGAGATGATAATTCAAAAAACACCACAAAAACAAAACAAAAAAAAAAAAACACAAAAACACACCACACAAACAACAACACACACAACAAAAAAACAACACCACACAACAACATCCAAAAAAAAACAAAACAACAAAAACCACACACAAAAACACAAAACCAACAACAACACAAACACAATTAACAACGAATTACAGATTACAGAAAGAGTATATCCAACTGACTCTAAACACTCCTAAGAGATAGGATATATATAATGACTAAGTCTATGCCACACATTATACTATAGACTATACATTATTAATTACAATAATAATAGTAACACTCCACAAATATTTTAATATCATTCAATTTTTGGATCCTTTAGGCTAATTTGGACAATATAGCCTATTAAGACAACTTGTTGGTTATCTCATTTAATTTGGCATACTTTTAGTCTAATTTTTCACTGGGACTTAAAACCAAATTAAGTATGGAATTCCACCTTCTTGAATTGATATTTTGAATAATAATTGTTAGCACTTTTATTTGATTATAACACATTTATCATTGATGTTATAATTAACTTGGGCCATTAAAGTTCATGTGTCCCGACTTAAGCAATTTAGTGCTATAATTATTGTCATTGTGTGATTTTGAGTCATTAAATGTTTAAGGATTACAATTACCATTTGAATCCATTAAGAATTATAATTATTGTTTTTTGGCCATTTAAGAATTATAACTATTATTTAAGTTGATTATGTTTTTAATCTATTAATAGTTTTTAGGGCCTTAACAATAATATTTAAGTAATTTTTTTATGGCAAGTAATGTACATAATTGATATTTATTGCCTTTAAAATGGTAATATGGTTATACCTTAATTTTAGCCTCATTATGAACTTATTACAGTCATGATTTATTATTATGTGGTAAATTGAGATTAGTATTTTGGCATCCTTTAATTACAGTTTTACATTTATTGTAATTATCATTAATTTACATTATTAATTAAATGTTATAATAGTTTAGAGGCTAATCTCATTTATTATCTTTTCATAATAATTATTCATTCATGGTAATCTACTATATTTGG
>VALG01017527.1:4730-17416 GCA_009835305.1 Ipomoea purpurea
TACAACCAGTTGAGCTGTCCATGCAGACAAACAAATTGTATTTTCTTCATTCTTATCTTAACATTTAACAATTACAATAAAAGATAAAATTATGAATAATTTAGAGCAGGGCCTCCAATCTTCCATATATGTTGATGTAATTACTAGGCGTCTAGGCACTTATGCAGTATAATTAAAATAAATTAGTGCTAAGATAGTTAGTTGTACTAAGAATGGCGCGGCAAAAGCCAAGAGCGTAGCAACAGAAAATGTCCCGGCTTCCTGTTCTTAGACCGACGTCGTTTCGTTGAGGACACCTTTGCCAGTTTGGCAACTTTTTCGTCTGAGAAAGCTCAGCGATCGACAGGGGAGAGAGCAACAATGGTGCATAGCGCTTACGACTCATTCGTGCTCCTCAATGATTGCCCCACGAAGATCGACGCCGTGAATCGTACGGCTCAAACTTATTCATCGTCTGCTCGATGGATCGCTCCGCGTGTACGTACCCGAATCCACCCGCTCCGACCGGTCGACGGCGTCGGAGTTCCATCACCACACCTCAGAGCTTCGCAAGGAACGCTACGTCCTGGAACGGACTGTGAACGGATTCTCCAAGAGGGCTATGCTGGCAATGGAGGTGATCAGGTCGCGGGAGCTGCTTTTATCGCTCTCCGAGTCCATCGCGTTCCATCGGTTGCCCAATTTGGAGACCCTGGCCGTGATTACGAAGGCAAAAGGGGCGAATGTGTATTCGTGGGACGATAGGAGAGGGTATCTTTGCTTCGCGAGACAAAAAAGAGTTTGTATTTTCAGACATGACGGTAAAATTGATGCTTTCCGTGAAATTTTAGTGTTTTCATTAACATAAAAAAGTAGCATTTGTCTGTAATGTTGAAAATTGCATAATTTAATTATCCTTGAATTCTATAAACAGAAGCTCCCCGAAATTGAAGCCTTATTTCTTCGTTTTATCACGTATTTAGGAGGAAGGGGTTTCGTAGAGGTTAAAGAATTTGGAGTACCAGATACGGTTAAGTCAATGGCTTGGTGCGGCGATAATATTTGCTTGGGAATTAGAAGAGATTACATGATATTGAATACCTCAAATGGAGCAATGTCTGAGGTGTTTCCTTCAGGGAGGACTGCCCCCCCTCTTGTGGTGTCACTTCCATCTGGAGAACTTCTTTTGGGGAAGGTAATTCTTGTTGTTATTACTTCATTTGATACCCCGCTGTTTGTGTAGTGATGTGTTGCTTTATTAGTTCTCTGCACATCTATGGTCTTGTAGGATATAGATTTTCCAAATATTTAACTAAATATAAGTATTACTCTCTAACTTGGAGAGAAATATAAGAAGAGGAAGTACAATAAATGGTTATCCATTAAGATGCTGGGTGGTGGAATGATAGGGATAGGGATTATTCTTGTATAAACTGAGATTATATTCCTAACAATTAGCCTTGCGTGAGAGGCTGTGCTTTATAGTATTCTATTGCTTAATGTGGTTCTGGTTGTATAATTAATACTTTAACTCAAATTTCAAGCTATATTTAAGTAACATCTTAGTGCCAAATTTCTATGCATGTTTATCATTTTTTGTTTTGACATGTAGATGTAACTGTTACTGCTTTCTTTGTGTAGGATAATATTGGAGTGTTTGTTGACCAAAACGGTAAGCTACTTCAGGAAGGCAGGATTTGTTGGTCTGAAGCTCCTGCTGTTGTTGTTATTCAAAAGCCATATGCAATAGGTCTCCAACCAAGACATATTGAGGTAGCTTGACTTTTAGCCTAGCAAGCACATGGTTTTCCCATTTAAGTATGGCTAGTAAGTGGAATGCATGCACTTATGCACTTTGATATCTATGTGGATCACAGATACGTTCTCTCCGTGTTCCTTACCCATTAATACAGACAGCTGTCCTCCGAAATGTTCGCCGTCTTGTTCACAGCAACAATGCTGTAATTGTTGCTCTAGAGAACTCTGTTTTTGGACTCTTTCCTGTTCCTTTAGGTGCACAGGTATTCCTCAATCTCTAAATCATTGACATTTGACATGAACTTAACAACTGTTTCTCTAGGTGCAAAGGTGTAAATAATAATGCCTTCATATTCACTTGAGGTTGTATTACATTGCAACTTGTATTTGTGGCTTGGAATGATAAACCTCATATCAGGTGGAACTGATTGTAATTAGCCTTGAAAATTGCATTCTGGGAATGTTTCTACTCTTCACTTTTCTTTATTTGGAGGAATATTTTACTAAAATGCACCACAAGGTTAAATATTTAGTAGTCCAACTTTCTTTGGTAGAGTAACATTAGCTGGTTATAGTCTCTGTACAACACTTGTGAATCTGATTTCATATCGATGTGAAGAATTCCTCTATCTTTGCTAAATTATGTTCTTTTCTGTTATTAAATAGAAGGTTCTGAAAAATTTTGTTACTTTTAGCACATTGAATGTTGTGGTTGAACATGTAAAAGTAGATGTCAAGTATTGCTTGAAAAACATGTTATAGGACAGGAGATTTCTAACTAACAGATCCTGTAGGTTGTATGCAATATTGAAGTTGTGAACTGCTTGCTCTTAGAGAGACTAATGAGGTTTTGGAAATCCAGTAATGTTATGTTTCATGTGCAGATTGTACAACTAACTGCATCTGGCAACTTTGAGGAGGCCTTGGCTTTGTGCAAATTGCTTCCACCAGAAGATTCCAGCCTTAGAGCTGCAAAGGAACAGTCAATTCATATAAGGTAATTTGCCCTCTGCTTCACTTCTAATTTACATCCTTCTCCCAGTTTTATTTTTAATTTTCTAGTTTTAACTTTTGTCATTATGCTTAATTGACACTTTTTTTTTGGTGTGATGCTTATTGACACTTTACTTTAAGGCTTCAGAACATACAAAAAATCTACATTTCAAATGCTTTTTCAAATTGAAGTAATTTGTGCTTTTGTACTCTACCTGTTTTGTTTTGCTTTCAATTTAAGATGAGTGATAGTAAGCAATCTTCATTACAGATATGCACACTATTTATATGAAAATGGGAGCTATGAGGAGGCCATGGAACATTTTCTGGCATCTCAAGTAGAAATTACTTATGTTCTTTCTTTATACCCATCCATCATTCTTCCAAATCTGCAGTAATTCCTGAACCAGAGAAATTTGTGGATATGACTGGGGATTATCCAAACCTTTCCAGAGATTCCTCTAGCTTGTCGGATGATATGGAATCAAATACTCATATATTGGAGTCTGATGAGACAGATATTGAATCCAAAAAAATGAGCCACAATACTTTGATGGCTCTTATTAAGTTTTCTGCAGAAAAAAGACATGGTATTATTGAAAAAGCTACTGCCGAGGGAACTGAAGAGGTTGTTTCAGATGCTGTAGGAGATAGTTTGTTTTCCTATGGGACTAGTCGGTCCAAGAAAACAATCAAGGTAGCTTTTATTTTTATCCTCTTGGGAATTTTGTAATCAACAGTTATTGATATAGTGAATGTATTTGACTCTATATTATGCATGTGTATTACAGCCAAATGAATTTGGTTTACTATACATTTATCTCATGAAGGGGTTAATGGCGAAGGAACATATTTGCTAACATTTGCCAAAAGGTTTAATGGTTTTTTTTCCCTCTAGGTTCTAAATACTATAGTTTATTATTATTATTATTATTATTATTATTATTATTATTTTATTATTATTATTATTATTATTATTTTTTTCCAGATGATTTCGTGCTTATTACATATAGATGCTTATTTTATAGAGTTGGAACTTATCTGTCATCTGAATCTTGATGTATCTTATTTAAAAAGGGGAGAATAGGTGTGTATATTTATCAATTTCAGCACCTCTAATGTAACACACCAAGGTTCAGTAGTTTGCCTAATATTTCACATATAATATACTAAATTTGGTCTTTTGCTTTAGGGTCTTATTCTATATTTTTATTGACATGTATATTGATATAATAGTTATTAGATTTCACCAATTCCCTTATTGTTTTTGATGTATATTAATTATAGTATCATTCTTAGTGAGTTATCAATGTATCTAGAACAGTAATTGATAGTTTACAACAATTAATATATTTTAGTTTTAGTTTGCATCTATTTGAAATTCTTATACAGTTCTGTCTCTTAGGGCCGTACAAATACTCCTATTGGCTCAGTTGCTCGGGATATGGCAGCTATACTGGACACTGCACTTCTACAAGCACTGATTTTTAACTGGACAGGCTTCAGCTGCTCTGGATTTGCTGAGAGGTGTGAACTATTGTGATGTAAAGATCTGTGAGGAATTCCTGCAGAAAAGGAGTCAGTATTTCTGTTTGCTAGAACTTTACAAAACCAGTGGAAGCATCGTGAAGCGCTTAAACTTCCATCAATTGGTGGAAGAGTCCACACCAGACAAGCATCTGCTGAGCTATCACAGAAATTCAAGCCTGAGTTGATCATTGAATACCTAAAAGTATGCGCCTCTTTGTGATTGAGATTTTATTTGCTTTCTTGAATTTTTTGTTTTCAAATATGGACTCATTTTTCGGTTTTCTGAGCTGCTGGAATGTAGACTCATTAACTTGATGTGTGTGTGTGTGTGTGTATTTATTTATTTATTTTTTTTTTATATAAATAAAATTAATGACTTCATTTTACACTCTTTGAGCTTTGAGGGATAGAAAAGAGGATTATCCTAGAAGGTCCACAGGATTTCAAGATTATGACGTCTGCTTTATCTGCCTGCGCATCTACTTATTTTATGAGTGCTTACTTGATCTCCTTGATGTATGTAACATGGATTTTCCATACATGCAAAAATTTAATCTGATTATTCTTTTATTTGGCAGCCTCTGTGTGAGACTGATCCCATGCTTGTTTTGGAGTTCTCAATGGTCGTCCTTGAAAGTTGTCGATGCAAACTATTGAGCTGTTCTTATCTGGGAACATTCCGGCAGACATGGTCAATTCTTACTTAAAGCAGCATGCTCCTAACTTGCAGGCTACATATTTGGAACTTATGCTTGCAATGAATGAAAATAGCATTTCCGGAAATCTTCAGAATGAAATGGTAAAGAATATTGTTGATTCTTGTGTCCTTGCTTACTGTTCTTTCCTTTGATTTTTATAGAACCCTCAAGTTAGGTTAGAATTTGGAATTCTCTCCCTATACCCATGTGGCCATGTCTTATCCAATATGAAGTGGATGGAGACAAAGCAAAAGACTAAACATGGTTTGCAACATGCATTTACGTTGTTGGGTTAGAAGGTACATGTGAAATTGGAATTATTGCAAACCATTTCACATAAGCTATTGCTGTTGCTCCAAAATTGGTTTGAAATAACAATTAATAAGAAATGATCTAATAAATAATTACACAATTTCCTAAGAATACAATTCTTATCCACCACCCTTTACATATCTCCCCTCCCTTTTAAAAACTTCCCTATCCACTGAAAAATGTATCCAGGCATAAAAGCATTCTTTTGCTGTGAAAAGTTTTTTTTTTTTTTGGGGAATGTGATGATAAAATCCGCTTGAATGAGATGCTTTTATGTGAGTGGGCATTTTCCTTTATAACTAACTATCTAAAATATGTGCTAATTAACCCATTACAGGTGCAAATCTATCTTTCAGAAGTGCTTGATTGGTATACTGAACTTAATTCTCAGAAGAACTGGGATGAGAAAACTTATTCCCCAACCAGAAAAAAGCTACTGTCTGCTCTGGAGAGTGTCTCTGGGTACAATCCAGATATTTTATTGAAGCGACTTCCTCCAGATGCATTGTTTGAGGAACATGCTATGCTGTTGGGAAAAATGAATCAACATGAGCTTGCCCTATCCATTTATGTACACAAGGTATTTTTTTCAAGTTGATGTGTAGGCTCTCTTTGGAGGAACGTAAGGTCCATTAAAGACTAATGACTCTGGATCTTCTTTATTGATAAAGTGGTTTAATATTGCTCATCATCCTTTATTATCTAAATGTTGATCATTCTTCTTGAGAAGTTTATATGCTTTAGTTGTTGAGTAGTGCATCTACTGATCTGTCAAGGACTTCTGATTATTTTCTAAATTTGTTACTGTTATTTGCTCCTTTGATTCATCATTTTCCATGTGTACATTGACCTGGGAAAAGGGCTCAAATATACTTGTTACCCCTACTTTTGTCAGTATTTACTATTTAGATGTGGTATGCACTTAAGCCCTCAGTTTCTCACTGTAATTCTTGTTTTGTCCATCATATATTCTAATATTTTATACTATAGCCATGATTGAGTCTTTCTTTAAACATTGCCAGCTTCATGTTCCTGATCTTGCTCTCTCCTATTGTGATCGAGTATATGAGTCTGGAGTTCAGCAACATTCAGTAAAAATCTCACAGCAATATATACCTCACACTACTGCAAATCTATTTGAACCCTCGGAAGACTACAAAAAACTTTTGAAATAGAATCAATAATCTGGTATCATCCCAGAGCCCTGGAATACCTAAGCTTGGCCCAGGACCAGGACCAGGACCTACAACTAAACTCAGGGGAAACCGTTTAAGAAAATTGCAGAAATTGAAGGTGCTGAGGACACTCGAATCAGTCCAAGTGGCACAGATAGTAATAAAGAGTGACGGTGATGTAGACGATATTGGTGAGGAAGGAGTTTCTACTATTATGCTTGATCAGGTCCTTGATCTGTTGGGACGAAGGTGGGACCGAATCAATGGAGCTCAGGCCTTGAAAATCTTACCACGGGAGACCAAATTGGAGGTACTAACCATTTTTGTTGACATGCTCTTTATTATTACTGTTATTATTTTTTATAATGTGAATATGACATTACTTAGAAGCAGTTATTATATGAAATTACCAATTCTGATGTAACATGTGTTTTTTTGTTTTTTATTTTTTTGTTTTTGTTTTGCTGTTTTGAAACAATAATAGAGGCCCCATAACAATGCAAGGAAAGATCTGCACGATTTAAAATTTGGAAACAGAAAAATCAAGCCACAATGAATGATCCAAATATCCAATAGGAAAAGCATAACTTTTTCTTTTAAGTTCTCTAAAAGTTGAATGAAATTATTAGTAACACACTTCCTGTAGCATTTGGGTTAATAAACAATAAGACAAACTAGTTAGACATTGGCTGGATCTCCATTTAATAAACTGATTATAATCAATTCATCTTAAATGTTCACAATCTGAGATAGACTTCCCAGGGAAACTGTAAAAAATAACTCTCTTCAACTTTAACGCAGATTTTCTTGTTTAACCTGCTAGTCCTAATGTCTTTTAACATTGTATCCTATCTTGAATTTCTTTTGACATTGTTCCAGAACTTGCTTCCGTTTCTTGGACCCTCTTCTGAGAAAATCAAGTGAAGCACACCGAAACTTTTCAGTGATCAGGAGTTTGAGGGAGAGTGAAAACCTACAGGTAATTGTTTCATATGTGGAAATTATCATTTGTTTGACGCATAGGATGATGCTTCTGTCCAGCTCTGTCTTTTCGGTGTCATTAATAGCTGTCTTATACACTTAACCAACTCAAAAAGCCTATTCTCAGGGTTCTGGGGTAAACTCCATCTGGCAGTGCAACAAACATTCCCTCACAATCTTTTTACCAATGCTTTAGTTCTTAGTTAGTATCCATTTTTACTATGAGCAGGTGAAAGATGAGCTCTATACCCAGAGGAAAGCAGTGGTGAAGATCAACGGTGATAGCATGTGCTCTCTTTGCAACAAGAAGATAGGGACGAGTGTTTTTGCCGTGTATCCAAATGGCAAGACAATCGTACACTTCGTTTGCTTTAAAGATTCGCAGAGCATGAAAGCTGTTACAAGGGGCTCTCAGTCGCGCAAGAGATGAGCGTGCAAAATAGCAACCTTGTATGCTTTGTCTGGAGAGATTGCAGAACATGAAAGATGTTACAGGGACACTCAGTTGTCGTGCAGAGACGAGTGCAAATAGCACCTTGTTCTCATGTATTTACAGTTACCCATAAAGTTTTGTGTGCAATTTAATGTGTGGTGTGTTGTAAGATTATCTGCAAATGCGATTTTAAATTATTTGCGGTTTTGAAAGGTTGAATCCTAATCCCCAGGGTCTCCTATTATCCCATCTCTAAGGTTTTGTGGAGGAGATAAATCTCAGAATATGCATCATTAGAGACCCCGAGCTTGTTATATATACTAGTGTGGTTGGGCAATAATACCACTGTAATGCGTACATTTTTTCTGTACCAAGAGAATTAATTCATTTGTGATTATGGTTATAATTCAAACTCATTTAATTTTCAATTTTGACATTCAATTACCTTCTTGATTTTGTTTTTGAAAATAAAACAAGTACCATTAATTAGGAAGATAAAAGTAATGAATACAAGGGATAGAATTCTAAATTCTCGTGGTCGCATGGTTGGGTAGGTGGAGTATTATAATGTGAAAATAAATCAAAATTATTATAAATAGAATTTTAATTTTGAATATGATTTATTGAACATTTTCCCGAATTTAAAAGTTTGAGTTTAGGTTTTTGTCATTTAGGAGCTGAATTACACAAAAGCCTTTTTGTTTAATCCTAGTAGGCAATGATGATGAGTTGTAGTGAATGCGAGGACAGGTAGGTTGACATCCGGCGACTCTCACTCCTCACTGTCCATCGTCTATCTAATCTAACCAATATGATAAAGGCGGTGATGGTGATTAGCACCACCGCAAGCCTCGCTTTTCCAAATTCTACGAGTCCCAGGTTCACTCCCAGCTCCTTTGCTTTCTTGATCGATTTGTAAAATATCAGCTATCTAATTTCTTTTTTTTCTTACATCAAATGATGACTGACTATGATCTAGTCTCGGAAAAGCAACAAGAGTTCATTCGTCAAGTCTATGCAGGTTTGTCAATTCCTTACTTCTCAGTCTCTCTCGATTTTTTTTTTTTTTTTTTTTTTTTATAGTTGTTTTATTTGTTTCAGTGCTGAGGCAAACCGGCCTGGAGATGTAACAACTTTGTACAGGGAATTGGATCAATCTTCGGTTCGGTAATTCATTGTTCATTACCCCTCCTCAGTTCTAAGTAGTTATTATTTTGATTTGTTTTGTTGTTGTGCTGTTTTAATTTAATAGATGTGTTAATCTTCAAATTGGCTTTGATTCCTACTGTATTTTGGTCTAATTCGTACTGTAATTTGGATTTCAGGATACACAGCTTGTATACAAACACTATGCTACCTTATACTTTGTATTACTATTTGATAATTCTGAGATGAACTTGCTATGCTTGATCTAATACAAGGTAATAGCTTGATCATTGTCATACTCTCGTACTTTAAACCTGCCTTCAGAAAACAATGTGAATGATTGGTTATAACTGTTCTTGTAGCACTGAATTTGAAGTTTATCAGTTTATTCCGATTGATTATAAATCTTCTTATGGTACTTTATTGGAAGCTATCTCAGCAGAGAGGTAGGAGATTGTTTTTTGGGTGGGGGTGGGGGGGGTTAATGATAAGGATTTTGCAAGTTTGCTAGCATTTTCCTTTTGGTGTGAATGAATGACTGTACTATTGGCTTTTACTTAAAGGAATGTGTTATTATTGTGAAAAGAAATTTGACTGCCCAAAAATTTCTGGAAAAAGGAAGCATGTTAGTGGCAGTTACTTGATATGGTATTATACTATTTGCTTGATCTTGGACTAAACAGATGAATGAGGATTAAGAAGATTACTTTTACTTTATCATGCTTTTCAAACTATTTTCCTTCATCATTAACATAAATTGCTTCTCCTTTATCTTAAATGCTATGGATTTGATCACTTGTTATCTTCAATGTCAACTTCAGTTCTTGTGGAGACATTGGACAGATGCTTCAAAAATGTTTGTGAGCTTGACATCATATTTAATTATAACAAGGTTAAGTATTTTCAGTATCTTCTTTTTTTTTCTAGTTTTTAAACTTCATGCCTTCATCCTACATACTTTGGTTCAGACATTGGATATGAAATAATTTTCTTTGTTCCACCTGGAGTAATGTTAGTTAAATTGGTGTACATTTGCAAATTGCTTTGTTTGAGGTGACGCCAAAAAGAATCCATCGTGTTGAGTGTTCCAATCTCTGAAATATCTAGTAACTAGGCTAAAAAGACTTACTACTGGATTAAGAGATAATAATCACTTAATTGTGATCAAATGATTATGTATGACAAATTGGAAATCATTTCTTCCAGTGGACCACTCAAAGCTGCTTAGCCAATCAAATGCTAGGTTCTGAATGTAAGGTAGCAGTACCTGAAAATTCCACTAAGTATTATCATTGCTGACTAATGTGATCCTTTATGTAGTTGCTAAAGGTTCTGCTATTCCTTTTTGTGTGGATAGTGTCGTGATCTGTTATTAGAATTTTGCAAATACATCCAACAATATTTGATGCATATAATGTCTTCCACAGATGCATGCTATCTTAGATGAAATTATTTTGGGAGGTCAAGTTCAAGGAACAGATTCTTTTGAGCTTACGAAGGCTGTTGAAGAAATCACAAAGTTTCCTCTCTCTCTCTCTCTCTCTCTCTCTCTCTCACAACACACACACACACACACACACACACAACACATGCACTCGGGCAGCCACTCCGAAAAGAGTCACACATGCATGCATGTGCTTCTCATGTTCACTTGCATGTGAGGTTTCAAAATGATGCTCTTTCTATGCTCAAATTAGTGAAAGTGAGTTCTTTAACTGAGAATGGTATCAATGAAATACAGATTAGAGTCAGCCTCAACCACAAGCAAAATAGTGGCCAAATCTGTTTCTTCTTGGTGGGCTAGATAGTACTTGACAGACGCAACCATTACGCATTTACCCACTGCACGGATTTCCATACCTTGGAGTAAACTTATGGTTATTAAGTATTCCCCCGGGGATTCATAGAAGCTGATCCTGCCATATTAATCACATGAAGGTATAGAACCATCTGCAATGCCGCAATGTTGTAGATATTTTAGCAAGTGCAAACTTACTGCCCCATGGCATCACCGGATCATCCGTAGAAGTGAAAATTGACATTGTTACCTGTTCATCTTGAATTGTAATGTTAAGATTTTTTTGTGTAATATAAGAATCACAATGACAGAAGTTCCAGTGTTACCAACTTGAACAGGCGTTTTGGGAAATGCTGTAAAGTTCAATAGCGGCATGGGAGTGTGAAACAATCAAACTAAAAGATCAGGTGGAATCAACTATGACAATTTCACTTTACACCAAATCAAATTGGTGGAACTCACTTTCATATTGTCTATGGTCAAGCTAGTTTTATACTTTACAAAATGAAATCACTAAAATGTTAGCATAAGTAATATTTAATAATAATTATTTAAGAAAGAATTTCTGACTGTTATTTTTATAAGCCTGGTGGTGTGTGGTAAAAAACTTGGGAGTTTCTCCAGTCGAGTTTGATCAAGATTCCAGTGGATTATTCATTGCTAGTGACAACAACGGAAACTTAGGGTGTGTGGTTCGCAGATAGGAATCGGAATCGGAATGGGTATCAAATACTTGGTAATGGTAATGGGTTTTGGTGGAAGTATTTTTGGAAGTATTAATATGTTTGGTAGTAAGGTGGAATGGGAATGGTTCTAATAGTAGTGCTTGAAAATGAATAAGGGAATGAAACCCTTATTTTATTTGGGTATGGGTTTTTCAATTGATGAGATATTCGAACCCATAGTAGTGTTTCTAAAACCTATCGACCAAATGATAACAATCACTTTCATACTCATTCCTATCCACCAACCAAACACACCTTAATACAAATATGATAAATATAATACATTTACACAAAAGGTCCCATGGTCTAGTGGTCAGGACATTGGACTCTGAATCCAGTAACCCGAGTTCAAATCTCGGTGGACCTTGTGTTTTGTATTTTCGATTTTTCGGTTTTCAACTTCTGATGCCTGTGGGCCATTTGTTGATCCGGCAACTCTTTCTTGCTTTTCATCAATTCTTATAG
The DNA here is from genome assembly GCA_009835305.1 of Ipomoea purpurea. Taxonomy (NCBI): domain Eukaryota; kingdom Viridiplantae; phylum Streptophyta; class Magnoliopsida; order Solanales; family Convolvulaceae; genus Ipomoea; species Ipomoea purpurea. The sequence goes on from VALG01017527.1 coordinate 16,724, forward strand.
AATATTTGTTACGATTGATCCGCCCGGTACATCGTATGTTAGCAATCCGTTTAGTACACCGTTATTTTTTTATTTTTTTTTTCTTTTTTTTTTTTTTTTAATTAATTGCGTGACTTTTCTTCTTCAATTTTCACATTTTGCGATTTTACTTTTAATTTGAAGGTGAAACAAAGATTTCAGACATTCATAAATTAATAAATCATGTCTGGCAACATTACCTTTCGAAACCATTGCCTACACATGTCCGAAAATCACGGACCATTCATAAATTATGAAATCCTGCCTGCACATTCACTTTTGGTAGCCATGCCCTATTATGAATTTCTGTTATAATTATGATTTTTCTGTTATGAGATTATGAAATTTTCAGTTAATGACGATTATGAATTTTCTGTTATGCGATTATGAATTTTCATGTTATGGAGATATCGAATTTTCAATTATATTCATACATTTCAGGACAATTATAAATAGAATTCATGCCTGCACAGTTCACTTTGGGAGACCAATGTCTACACATTCCCGTCGAAATCACGGACATCATAAATTATGAAATCCACTACACCATTTCATTTGGAACGCATGTCTAACACCCATTCAACTTTGGACCATCGAGATTATGAATTTTCTGTTACATGAGATTAATGAATTTTCTTGTTAAATGGATTATGATTGTTCTGTATTCGATTATGA
>VALG01017528.1:0-26095 GCA_009835305.1 Ipomoea purpurea
CTTCGAGTATCCATTTTTATCAGTGAGTTAGGTCTTGGTTTGTTCATAACTACACAGATCAAGCAGCTTACTCAGTGATGTTGTTTCTTAAACCATGATGTACAGTAAATTTGTGGGAGATCGACGACCCGTCATAATATAACGTTATGCTACAAGTTTACTACTGACTCACTAACTGCGACCAGGGATGTCTCTCATACTAATCTCTCCAACTAGAAGAGTTTAAAAAGTTAGAGAATGAACGTGAGGAAAATTATGAATATTATATAATAAATATGAAGAATATAGTCTCCGCTTAAAAAATCGTCAATCCAAACATTATATGGTCGGTTCCCTCACTAAGTTAGATCTATTAGGGATATGGCTTATACAATACACCGGTCTTGCTCGTTCATGTCGACAGTCCCATGCATCTGTCAACTTATACGTGATTTTATTCTTTGGAGTTATGAGATTACTTGGCTCACACGACTATATATACTTATGATATAGAGGTTATGAAAATAGAGCTTACTAAGATTAAAATTATAGACATTACTATGTATTAAAATTATAGGTTGATGATGTACTAGTACCTTCACATGTCCACGCTACTTTATCCAAATAAGTAATCATTCTGCTCTGTCCGATGCCCCGCCTTGTCCCTGTTATCTTACTCCGCTGCCGCCGGCCCCGTCCTCGACCGCTCCTCTCTGTTTCCCATGGTCCTGTCATACCAGCCGTCGGCTTAAATTGCTATAGATCCGCCAACGTAACAAATATCAAGCAGATAAACAAGTCATTACGAGAGATGAAGGCTATTATCATCGAGAAACACAGGGTAAAATGCTGCCTGTTTAAGACTCTACGCACCAAAGTTTGGAGAACAAAATTGTAAAGGCCGACAGAAGAAAAGAAAGATTAGAGGTGCATATAATACACACCAGTTTATGATAATAATCAGCGGAACTCAGAGCGTCCCTCCCCCCAACCCTCACTGAAGTATCACTTTTATTTATCCATTTGACAACCTTTTCACATATATGCAAGCCGCTCTGTGGCAGCTGCACCTTCAAACTGTAAACTAGATTAAAAGATGCGCTGTGTCAAATGGGCACTCGTTAATAAGGTTTGAACACCAAGTTGTGGAGATTAGATTATTTAATTTTCTAGAAGTTAGTTCATGAGTGAGGTAACCAGGTCAATAGTACCATATCACGTACTGATTATAGCCAGTCACCCGATAGGTCTTGAAATTGATCTAATTTTAGGAGTTCTTAATCAGGATATAATAGGCACCGTGTCCAAGGGTGTACAAAAAAAAAAAAAAAAAAAAAAAAGGCTCTTGATGATAAATCGTAGAGGCATTTTATAGCTCCCTAGTTAGTTCATAATCGTTAACTTAACCTTTGTGTGATATGAAATAGTGTGCAAGCGCAATTGTGCCAATTTGTGGCCATTTTATTTATTTCGGGAATAAGAATTATTATTTATTAATTATAGCCAATTATTCGGGAACGGCGGCGGAGAGAGGTATCCCCCATCTCCCGTTCCCTGAATAAAAAATTCATCCTCATTCTCAATCGGAGATGGGGATCAAGTAAACGGGAACAAATTATCATCCCTATTTGACACTGATGTCATCCTATTAAATATATATATATATATATATTTTCATATAGTCTATACTACTATATGAGTTTATAGTATTATATATATATATATATACTATTATTCAAGAATTACCCAAATTCAAAATTTTAATGCGTTTATAATAAAATACACTGAATTAGATTTTTTTTGAAAGGGTGTAACAATAATGCTTAGAGTCCGTGTCGTGGGTATTTTGCCGATAGATATGCTAAGAGCTAAAAACTAAAAATTATATGGAATGAATAAGGAGTCATGACGTTTTATTATCATTCACACCCAATCTCTTTGTGAATCCGTACTATGAATATTATACCCTTGTATGGCTCTTCTTTCGCAGGTTCATAACCGTCGAACCTAATTTGGCCATTCTCAGTTCGGACCTTAATTGGCTAACTCCAAATACGACCCTTCAGTGACCATTTATATCCTTTTCCCTGGTCTAAAAATTTACCACTCACTTTTTTCCTATCTCTATAATGTTATCGAAACTACAACGTTTTTGAAAAGTTGAAATATATATTACAAGATAAATGTTTAGACTAAACAACAATCAATAGAGGAACTAAAAATGTATTTTTCAGTCTAATTGGAGACAAATGTCATTTTACTGCTATAAGCGAATCGTACGAAAAATATAGGCTGTGGAGCATTTTCAACAGTGCATCCATGATAAAGAGGATCACGCTTGACGTAGACTTTGGAGACGGGGACCGGGCGCAAGTTGAACTACTGCTCTAGAGAGATTCCAGACCCTTATACTTTCTTCTAGATAGCTTAATGACAATAACCCCTCCCGGCAAGAGGTAGTTTTTTACAAGAATCAGCGTCCATTTGTGATGGCATTTCAAGCCTCCATACAAGAAAAAAAAAAAAAAAACAGCTAATTGCTAGATAGATTAAGAGACGTAAGCTTGTGATAATTTTCTTTTTTCTTTTTTGGGTTACGATTGATAAAAATTGAGCCCAAGAAATTAATATCTCTCAAATTCACGTTCATATCCCATTTGGCAGAATGGGAGGCAAATCTATTTATGAAATATCTGTCACTAATTCAATAATCATTTAACTTATTTTATGGGCATTTTAATAAATTTTAAAAAATAAAAATATACTAAGAAAGAAATGATAAATAGAAGAAATATATTTAAATAATCAAGCTAAAGATTTTGACCTTGGTGAAAGTAAACCAATATACCGCATTGTTAAACTCTTCAGGAGCGGTTAGATACAAATCAGCATAAATTCAATGACCATGGCTTATTCTTGAGCTAAATACGCGTCCACTGGTTCCGGATCCCGATAGGTCAAGAGCATATTCGTTGATGACATACGTCAAGCTTGAATAGCCTTAACACAGTCTAGACAGATGACAAATGTATTTTCATTTCTTTCAATAGATCTGTAAACGACAACCCGTTACATGAATTCACGCTTATCTCTCCTACACGAAAGGAAAGTCACCCGAGGAACCCAGAGAGAGCAAATAGGGATTGGCGACGAGCATCGTTGGCTAGCTCGGGCGACAGTTTGAGCGTAACACACGCGGTTGAGACAGGCGATTGGAGATCGGCGCCCCTTGCCTCAAAGGTGGCCGGAACGGAGCATCGGACAATCCCCTCGTGCCAAGGCCACCGCGACGATTCGCGACCGACGTTGGAACGTGCAAGTGCCTTCTCCCGATTCTGCCGCGCAAATCCCGCGTGTTGCGAAGACGAGCGCGCGACGAATGGGATACGTTAAGCCCGTCAGTGCCGTGCGAGTACACAACACAGGAAACCGTCGGCGCACAACGCCATGCGCGCTGTGTCTCATGTATGAAGAGCGTGCTTGGGCGGACGTCGCTGTCGAGGCAGGATCCAACCTGACGCACACGCGATACCACTCCGACCTTCCCGCATTGCAGACCGCATTCGCTTAGCCGAGGATCGACAGAGCACCCGGACGAATCCGTGCCGAGTCCCACCGAAGCTGGCCGTCACGAGGCAACGTCCCCCTCGACGGTACGAAAGGTAACCCCGAATGCCCAAAGGAACCACCGAAGCCCCGAATGCCAGTAAACCGATGCCCATCTCGCGCACAATTGGTGGAGTCCGTACGCCATCTGGGTGAGTGGAGACTCTCATAAAGTTTAATATTTAAAGAAAATGTCAAAATAAATTCTCATTCCCCTAATGTGGTGAGGATTCTTACTATCTCACATTCTATAAGTAGTATTACTAATGTAATCATTTTAATTAATCTGTTTTCAACTCCTCAAAATATAAAGATATCTCACCAAGGATCAAAATCTAGTTGATAATTAAATTATTTTACTTCATATTTTATCATTCTTTATGTATATATTTAATTTTAAAATCTTATTAAATGCATAAAAATAATTAATGATATTGATTAGGAACAGATTTTCATTAAATAGATTTGCCTCCCATCATGCAAGAGATAGAACGAATTGAAATATTCTTTCTTGCCTATTTTTATCAATATACCCCAAAAAAGAAAAAGAAATTTATCAACTTAGTCCCTTTAATCTTCTAGAATGAGCTGTTTTTTTTTTTTTTTTTTTTTTTTTTTTTGAATGCTAAAATCAGCCTTTTTTAAAAACACTTGCCGGAATTTTTAATCTTAAACGAGTTTTTTAATCTTCTAGAAGTAGCTTCATTGCCCGTCCCGTCCCCCAGTCTAACAGCTGCCCTTTTTTATGATCCATTGAAATATCCACACCATATACTTTTCTATTTTCAATGAATTTAGTAGATGAAAAAACAATTTTAGTTCCTCCTATGGGAGCTTGTTCCCCCTTTAGTCCCACCTAGGACTAATTCTATTCATTGTATTCTTGGAGGTGAGTGGTCGCCCCCATCACCGCTACTTGGCGCCGCTTAACTGTCTTCCTATAAAAAAGTTTCGGTTCATGTAAGCACTCTTAGAATCATAGAGACTATCCCGATTGATAATTTTAGGGAAATACATATACACAATTCCATGCCGGTGTGGCACTGGGGTCCGGCTTCTCAGCTGACATCATTTGCGGGATTAGCATATTACATGGTACCGAAACTCGAAGTTAAGTCTCAAATTGTAATCTATGAACCTGCATAATATATACATAACCCAAATTCTATATGATGTCTCTAGGTACGTACTCAATTTCATTGTTCTGGTGATGAATAAACCTACCGTCCACTCTGGTATCTCGTTCGTCCTGTCTTAGTTTGTCTAGTTTTTATTGCTATGTGGGTAGAGTCCTGCCCCCGCCGAGATAGGCATAGCTTTGGCTACCACTCAACAAAAAAATTTTCCTCTTTCCTCTGTTAAAATTTCAGCTCGTCTCAACTCTTGAAGTTTACACCCCGAGATCCAAGATATATATCATCACATTTTAAGCGTACGTGAATAACATTATCAAGGGCACCGGGTTCCTTGCGACCCCCGCCCTCACTCCGCCCACTGCGGCGCACGCACCATTACGTTCCCTGACCGCTCACTGCCGCTTGGTCACCTGTATGCCCGGTCCTTCCCCGCCTCCTACCGCGTCTCGATATTTAGCCGTATTCTCCACGGTATGTCGTTTATCCGCCCTACTACGGGTTCCCCTCATCTCCTATATAAGTATATATATAATATATATCAATTTAATAGGATGACATAAGTGTAAAATAGGAATGATAAAATTTGTACGAGTATTGATAACATATAGAGAGTAATGAGGATGAATTTTTTTTCACAGGAAAGGGAAAGGGATACTCTCTCCCCCCGTTCCCGAATAATTACTATAATTATAAATAAATAATTTTTTCCCAAATAAATAAATGGCCACCAAATTGGCCACAAATTGCCTTGCCACAACTATTTTCAATATCACACAAAGTTAAGTTAAGATTATGACTACACTAGGAGTATAAAATGCTCTACGATTTACATACAAGAGTTTTTTTTTTGTACACCTTGGACCACGCCTCTATATCCTGATTAAACTACCTAATGAAGAACTTCAATTTTCAAAATTCAGAACTTGTATACAGTATACTATTGACCGGTGACCTCCACTCAGACGACTTCTAGAAAATTAAAGAATCTAAGCTCCACAACTGGGGTTCAAACCTATGAACATCCATTTGAAATGGTAATCGAGTTGACAGTCCTCATATAATTTATGTATATAAGTATATTATTATTATTATTATTATTATTATTATTTTTTTTTTTTTTACAATTTTGTCTCCAAATTTGGGCCTAATTGTAAAAAAAATTATGACCCTATTTTGTAAATAGATGTTAGCTAATACTGTTATCTGATTGGGTAATTAGAGTGTATGACTAGTTGATAACATTAGCTGACAGAGCTTATTTTAAGCTAGGAGCTCTTATTTTAAGCTAGGAACTTATTTTCAGAACTTATAGCTTATTAGTAGCTTAAAATAAGCTATAAACTCCTAAATAAGCTCTACCAAACAGAGCTATTGTAGATTCATAATTATAGAACTATATGTTCGTAATTTTTTAAATATATGTTCATAATTATAGAGTTATATATTCATAATTTTCGATGTTCATATTCTAATTGTTGAACTCTGTTTTCACAAATTATAGAACTATATGTTCATAATTTGATAACTATGCAATTTAGAAATTATAAATCTATAGTACAGATATTATGAACCTACAGTATAAAAATTATAAATTTATTGTATAAAAATTATGAATCTATTATATTTAAATTATAAATCTACAATTTAGAAATTATGAATCTAAAGTATAAATTTATGAATCTACATTATAAAAATTATGAATTTATAGTATAGAAATTATGAATATTGAACCGTGGCCATTCCATAACATTCTAGATTCCACGATATACCGATTGTCAGGTGGGTTGCCATATACAGTTCGGGTTTTGGGCTTTGTTCCAGTCGATAGCCCATGTACACAGCGTCCACCCTAAAACGGCGTCGCTTTCTGGGATGCCAGATTGCCGTATCGATAGGAAGAGGTGAGGGCTGTGGTGTATTATCCACTTCACCGTCGTGCTAAAATTTGAAGGTGTTGAAGAAGTGGGTCTCGAGTTCCGGCAGGAATGGCTGCTTCTTTATCGTCAACGGGTCTCCAAGTTCGCGAAACGAGAGAAAGCTCTCATCTTTCCGGTCTTCGTTCAATTTGTCTTCAAACCCAGGCATCTCTCTGCAATTCCTTCGCAGTCGCAATAATCATGTTTCTCCTACTACCTCACCCAGGCCTCTCACTGTCTTTGCCATGGCTCCTCCCAAGCCTGCCGCCGGAAAAGCCAAGAAAGGTAACAACTTGTTGTGCGAGTAGTTGTATTTTTACATATCTATGTTATGGGGTGCTCTCCTCCTTGTTTGGGGGGTGGTTTTCCAGGTTAACGTTTGGTGTTGAAATGGGTGTACAGTTACTGGGGTGGTAAAGCTGGCTCTGGAGGCAGGGAAGGCGACGCCGGCTCCACCTGTTGGGCCGGCATTGGGTTCTAAGGGTGTCAACATTATGGCTTTCTGTAAGGACTACAATGCCAGGACTGCTGATAAACCCGGTTATATCATCCCTGTTGAAATCACAGTCTATGATGTTAGTTCTTTGCTTCCCAATTGCTTTGTTTTTATCTTCAGTTTTCAACCATAGGATGCAGATTATGGAGGTGTTTGGTAAATAGCTTATAGCTGATAGCTGATTGGGATAGTGGGTTTAACTAGTTGATAGCATTAGCTGATTGTATATGGATATTTGGTAAATTAGCTTAGCAGATAGTGATTACATACAAAATGACTTTCTCAAAAAGTTGATGAAAAAGTTTTGAATTTGTGTTTTAGAGCAATAAGTTGTTACAAGAAGCTAATTAATCAAACACTCATATTGGTCGTTTAACCAAGTCAAATAGCTATAGTGGTCAAAGATAGACTAATTATTTTACCAAACAGGCCTATATTTATTAATTCTTTAGTTTTAAGGTTGAGTTTGTTGTTATGGTGCTCTGTCTATGTTTTTAGCTAATGGGTTCGATCTGGAACCTTGTGCATTGGGTGTGACTTGCAACTTAGTGGTTTCCTGTTTGTGTGTAATGTCTTTTGTGAAGTTTGATAACTTTGATTGTTAGTTATCTCATATCTGATCTGGTTATGCCATTGTTTACACACATTTTTGCAGGATAGAGTTTCACTTTTGTCTTGAAAACGCCACCTGCTTCAGTTTTGTTACTTAAGGCAGCAGGTAGGTTTTCGCCTTTGACTGATGCTTTTCCCAATTGCTCTGCTTGCTCTTTGTTCTTTCACTAGTTCCAAGTTGGATTTGCTTGTACAATGGTATTATCTTTGAACTGATTTTAATTGCAGCAGAAAATTTTAGGGATGTGATTTATCATTGAACTGATCATAATGGCAATAGAAAATCTTAGGGATGTTTTCACTAATTTATACTCTACCTCTATTTTTTGGGTGATGAGGGAAACCCACAGTCATTATTCGAGGGTGTGTACTAGGTAAATCCTGCTCTTGCAAACCACACAGGAGAGGTAAACCGCACTAGGAAGACCTTGTGCAACGGGCTTAACCAAGAAGGTGTTAACAAGAATCGAACCCATAACCTTCAGATATGAGATAATGAGAATCATGTTTCACCTACTTGGCCACCTCATTCGGGGGTTCTGGGCTTTCAATCTCCCTCTATTGTTTAGAGGGATGATTGTTTAGCGCCAAAACTTCAGTTCTCATGCCTATTTCTTGACCAACTTCTTGGGGTATTTAGAGGGTTCTTAAAAAATGTACGTCTTTGCAATCTACAATACTTCTAACTAGAACTTTTCCAGTGAAGATCTAGACACAAAGTGTTAGTTACAAACTACTAGTTGTTTTGTAATGTGAGATTAAAAGCTCTATGCTTTCTCATGGAGGATTTAAATAGCAAAATGTCCTCTTTTTTACGTTTTTGGTACACACTTGTATACCTTTCTGGGAAAAACTTGAGGGAATTGTAAACTAAAACACTAAATGGTGAGTACAAAGAACTAACACTAGATGGTGCCCGGTCTAAGTTTTTGTTTTTGAAAGAGATAAATATTTCTAAATATTACCCAATAAGGAATTGAAAAAACAGAGTGAACTGAAGGAAGACCAAAGATTTGCACTTAAGATTTGTGCTGCTCTGTGTTAAGCATATAGCCATTAATGTGCAATCCAACTATCAGCTTAGGCTTTTAGTTGAGATGGAGCACATGCTTCAATTCTCTGAATACATTATCTGTGTTTAATAGAAGACGTATCTCGTGATATGATTTAACAGTTCTTGCAATCAACTATTTTGATTAATTTTCTAGGAGCGGAGAAAGGATCCAAGGACCCGCAGATGGAGAAAGTGGGGAAGGTGACTGTTGATCAGTTGCGGGCATTGCTCAAGAAAAGTTGCCAGACCTTAACTGTACAAGCATCGAGTCAGCAATGAGGATTATAGCCGGCACTGCAGCTAATATGGGCATCGACGTTGACCCTCCAATTCTTAAACCCAAAGTGAAAGTAGAATTGTAAACTCATCGCTTCTCACTTTCGTTTTCCCTGTAATTTGCCCCTGGCCTTCCCCTCCACCATTTGTATTTAGAAGTATTTGGAGAAGTAAGCCATGTTGAGAAGAAGAGCTACCCAATCATTCCCCCTTGGACCACCCCATCTTTCTTAGTCTGTATTATTACTGTTCTTATTTAATTTGATTGATGGTTAGCCATGATCTGGTAAATGTGAAAGGGAGAGATTTGGCTATATGTGGTTCACATGGTTTGATGCTTTAATGAGGTGTGCTTTCAATCTGTGAACTTGCCATGAAGTATTATAGACTGGCAAAAAAAGTTGTTTTTTCTCCTCCAACAAGACAAAATATATGACAAAAATTCACCAAATTGTTCAAAGAACCAAAAAAAGGAAAAAGTTGTCAATAATAGAGAGGAGAATAATGTGTATTTCCGCACCAGTTTGTCTGTTGCGGTGACCGCAAAGGTTTAGCCTATGTATTCAGCTGTGAGTTATCATGATTTACATCATCTCAGATGTTCTGTTAAGTCGGAACGTGGGGCCCTTGGATTGGAGATTCAGCTGTGAATTATCATGATTTATATCATCCCAGATGTTCTGTCAAGTCGAAACGTGGGACCCTTGGGTTAAAGATTCAACCAATAAAAGAAGTGTCATTCTTCAATGAAATATACTTTCTTTTAGTTTTCAACACTTGGAAACCCTTTATTTATATTGACTTTTCTGATGACTTACAAAATTTTTATTGTAATCCGACAGTAGACAAAATAATAATAATTAGCAGTCTTAATTGGCATATTCCTATGCATTTTCCCATAAAGTCTGGAAAGAATACACCTTCACATACAGTCACTATTTTGTTTGCCAACATCCATGAACACAAATCCAAAGTTATCCTCAAAGAATATTTAGTATAGTGTGCTTAGGTGGATCCTCTTTATTGATAGTGGAGTGTCCACACTGATGGAGATGGCCTTGCAACACCACTATCATCTTCTCACATTTCTTCTTCACAACAAAATATTCTTATTTCGAAAAGTTGAAAAAATTGCTATGTACCTTCTAGGTGGCTGGAGACCGCCTAGAACGTCTAGACACGATTTTTGCAACATTGACAAACACATAATGTGTAATGGATAATTATGATAATTTTTATCTAGAATTATGTGGTCTAATGGTATCCGAGCCTCTATATGAACAGATACTACAATATAACAGAGCCAGTAACATTAAAAAGATAAAAATTTATCTTAATAATTATTATATGGACTATGGAGTCGCACATTGGTGAATCATCCTGCCGATTTGATCACCTTAAATTCTAATTGGATATTCAAAGATGCCATACATAAAGAATTTAATTTCCTGAAATAGACATATTAATTTGTTATCACATGATGCATCTTGGATTTTTGTTATCGACATGATGGTGTAATTTACCACCCATTCTCTTTCTTGTGTCTCCCTATATATTCAGTATATATTTGGGAGAAGAAGAAAAGGAAAACATCAACAACCCTCATTCATTCCTAGCCGATTTAATTTAATCCCAGTCTTTCCGGCTTCTTGCTGTAGGGTATGACCGTATGATTGCAAAAAGCTGAATCTTTCCCCATCGTCTCCCTCCCTTCACGTGTCCATTGCTATTCTCTCTTCTTCCAGTTGGCGAAGGGAAGAAGGGTTGTTCTACCACTTCTACGCCTCTTCGGATTAAAACTTACAATCAAAAGGTACAGATTCAAGGGTTCTATTTGTTTATAATGTTATCTATAAGTCTGGGTTGTTCTTGAAGATTCTTGATTAGGCAAACGTAATTTATTGGTGGTGTTTGCTTTTTCGGCCTTGTCTATTTTTTCCCACCTTTTATGTTCCCTTTTAGGGTGTGTTGGTTGGGTGATTGGGTTTCACGATTACCCTTTTAGTTTGAGTTTGCTGAGTTTCATAATATAAATAAGAAATTTTTGTTGAGTATAAATGTGTGTCTCACTATCTGACCATCTCTGAACTAGGAAAAATGCCTACAGGTATGTGTTTTCAAGTTTCTCTGTTTTCTGATGCATGGATTCACACCAAATCACCCTCCAAAATATTAAATTTTTGTCTCACAAGTTGTGTTTACACTGTTTTGTTATTTCAGTTTTTGAAGAAAAGAACTTGGATTTGAGTTAGTAATATGTAGGGTGGTGCTTTAATTGGTTGACATGATGAAATGGTTGATTCTTAGTTTTACCTGCTAACAACACTGAAGATAGTACCATATCAATTCAATTCAATTATGTAGTATGATAGAGCTTGATGAAAGTACTTCATGTCTGGGAGAATTTGACGATTTTGTGAGATAATGCTTTACATGCTCCATTTGAAATGTATTTCAATGGAACTCCGAACTCCATAGTCTATAGTGCTTTGTTTTGTTTGATGAAAGTATGTTTGTGCTTGTTTTCCTGTGTAAAATTTATAGGTATACAAGTTTCTTATAGTGCTTTAATCATTGCGAGATTTAGCTACCATTGTTGATAATGATTTTGTGTACTCCATGTTCAGATGGAGCGTGAACTTCTTATTGAGGTAGGTGATGCTCCGGTGCCAAATAAGAGTTCTCCTGGAAGTAAAGTGTGTGGGGGAGCGCCATGTGGATTTTCGGATGCTAAAACGAGTTCTAAGGATGCACAAGAGCGTGCAGCATCGATGAGAAAACTTTGGATTGCTGTTGTGCTTTGTGTCATCTTTATGACTGTTGAAGTTGTCGGAGGTATCAAAGCAAACAGTCTTGCGATATTGACAGATGCGGCTCACTTGCTGTCAGATGTTGCATCTTTTTGCGATATCGTTGTTTTCGCTGTGGGCATCGGGGTGGGAAGCTACCCCACGCCAGTCATATGGGTTCTTCAGGATTGAGATTCTTGGTGCCTTGGTTTCGATACAATTGATATGGCTTCTTACTGGGATTCTTGTTTATGAAGCCATTGAACGACTTATAAACAGTTCTGGTGAAGTCCAGGGCTTCCTAATGTTTGCAGTATCTGCTTTCGGCCTAGTAGTTAATATCGTCATGGCTCTCTTGCTCGGTCATGATCATGGTCATGGACATGGCCATGGCATGATCATGGACATCATGACCATGCAGGGCATGGGTCATGATCATGACACGAATCACGACATGCATGGAATATCAGTGAACCGACACCACCACCATCATCATCAAGAACATCCTGGTCCTGATCATCATCATCATCTAAGAACATCAAGAACATCAAGAACATCCTGGTAATGATGAATCATCATCATCATCAATGCACATGAAGCCTGATCTTGCCAGGCCTCTACTCAATGCTAGCACCGAGGGTGAAAGTGAGCCAAAAAAGAAGCAAAGGAACATAAACGTTCAAGGGGCTTATCTTCACGTACTGGGGGATTCTATTCAAAGCATAGGGGTGATGATTGGTGGAGCGATTATATGGTATAAACCAGAGTGGAAGATCATCGATCTAGTTTGCACCCTCATCTTCTCCATAGTCGTGCTCTTCACCACCATTAGAAATGTTGCGCAACATCCTCGAAGTCTTGATGGAGAGCACGCCCAGGGAAATCGACGCCACGAGGCTGGAGAAGGGCCTGTGCGAGATGGAGGAGGTGGTTGCAATTCACGAACTACACATATGGGCGATTACGTAGGGAAAGTGCTGTTAGCTTGCCACGTCAAGATTAAACCCGATGCTGATGCTGACCTGGTGCTCGATAAGGTGATTGATTATATTAGGAGGGAGTACAATATTAGCCATGTAACTATCCAGATAGAAAGAGGGTAGATGAGGTGTTGTTGAATTGAAGGAGTCTGTTTCTTTCAGCTTGTTTGTATCTGCTCCTTATACTAGAAAAGTTTCACTGGTATATTGAATTGAACATCATTTTGGTGTTTTATATGTCCTGTGCTTTAATTTCATAGCTGTTTGGACAGTTCCCACTTCATTCTTTATTACATTTACTTGTAGAATTCTGATAGATGAAAAAAGTTAATTTTTTGCAGGAGAAACCTGCAAATTTTTGGTAGACAATTAAAATTTTCTATCATAACTAATTGATTGAGCTACACGTGCTGGCAAGACACTTAAATTCTGTCTATGTTGTTTGTTTTCAAAGTAATATATGTCATTTTTTTTTCTTTTTAAAATTCTTTAATTTATAACTGTTATTTAAAAGTGTGTTATGGGTATTTAAAATTTTGTAATTATTAAGTTAATTGTGTGACTAATATAATTTTATTAGGGGTTGTCCATGCTGTTAGGATGTCTTATACTATAATAAATTGAAATGAAAGAGTTTGCCAAATTTAGGTGCAGAGAAATGAAAGCATATGTAGGTCCACTGGCCCTATGGTAGCCAGAAATATTAAGTTGAGGTAGACTCTTAGGTGAAGGGAAAATTTATAACTGTTATTCAAAAGTGTGTTATAAGTATTTAAAATTGTGTGATTATTAAGTTAATTGTCCGACTAATTTTATTAGGGGTTGTCCCTGCTGATAGGATGTCTTATACTATAAGAATCCTAGCTCATTGTTGTGCATACTATGTTGCAGTTAAAATTCTTTAGTATTGATTCTAATTTTTTGTCTGTCGAGTCTATCACACGGAGTATTTCTAGTATGGTTGCCAATACGCTCTTGATCGAGTCTGTCACACATGGTCTTTCTAATGTGATTTATCGTTCCTTTGTAGTTTGTAGACTATTACACAAAAGCAAAGTTTACCCTGTATACATCCTCGATCGGATAGTGACGGCATGTTTCTCTTCTCATCAAAAAATTAAAATAAAATAGTTAATTCCAGCAATGGTCCTCCAGCTATTGTGATTTTTTCAAAATTGATCATCCTCTTTTAATTTGTACGAAAAAGACCCTTGACTATCAAAAGTTTTTTCATCCAAATTAAAAGACGAAGACCTTTTTAAAAAATCACAATATACGAAGGACCATTGCTGGAATTATCTCAAAATAAAATGATATGGAGTAGATGTGTGGCCATGTAGAACAGAGTTAGGAAGGTGCATTAATATAGAGAAGTGAGTGTAATAATTGTGGGATATGATTCACGGAAGAGAAAAAGCTTAGGCCTATTTATTACCCTAATTCAATGGCTGTTGGAGAGTTTGACTGATTCATGGATGCCCTAAAGGTGCGCTTTGTGTCACAACCTACACTATATAAACTACAATCCAAAACATTATATTCATTAATTACTCACTGCATCTCCTAATAAATAATAATCATCAGATCAGTATACAAAATATATAATTAATTAAGATGAGCAGCGAAGAAGTTGCTACTGAGAAGGGTGCTCCCAAGCTGAATGAGAGGATCTTGTCTTCTTTGTCAAGGAGATCTGTTGCTGCCCATCCTTGGCATGATCTTGAGATAGGTCATTCAATTCTCCGTCTTCGATTCATTCTTAGCTATATATGTAGTCCAGTATTAGTTTAGGTTTCAATTGAGACGGAACAGATGTTTCAATTTGCTGATGGTTTTTGTTTTCGATCTGGCCTTTCTTCCATGCAGGATCTGAAGCTCCAAACATTGTCAATTGCGTAAGTAATCCACCACGTTGAGGTTGTTTCATATGCATGCATAATCCTAATGTAATGTGCTGCATTTTAATTTGCAGGTTATTGAGATTACAAAAGGAAGCAAAGTGAAATATGAACTTGACAAGAAAACTGGTCTCATAAAGGTGTAATTACATGATATGATATGATGATCATCATCCCCTCAAAATCTCAAATCTTCTTTAATTTGCATATATATATATATATGTATGAACTCGATCTCATCCTTGTTTCTTGGATTCCCAGGTTGACCGTATCTTGTATTCATCAGTGGTGTACCCTCACAACTATGGCTTCATTCCTCGTACATTGTGTGAAGATAATGACCCAATGGACGTATTAGTCCTCATGCAGGAACCTGTTATTCCTGGTGCCTTTCTCCGAGCCAGGGCCATAGGACTCATGCCTATGATTGATCAGGTTCTGTATATGGCTAAGATCAGATCAGTTCTCACTTTTTATCTGTTCTTATTTGATCCTGTCCCTAACTGCTGATTAATGTTTTCCAAATTTGTATAGGGAGAGATGGACGACAAGATCATAGCAGTATGTGCTGACGATCCTGAATATCGCCACTACACTGACATCAACCAGCTCCCTCCTCATCGTCTAGCTGAAATCCGCCGCTTCTTTGAAGATTGTATGCTCCTCTTCTTATCCATTGTCGTTTGATTTGTGGTCACGTAACCCTCGTCCAATATTTTCTTGATTCCTATGCAGACAAGAAGAATGAGAACAAGATTGTGGCAGTCAATGATTTCCTCCCTTCTGGTAAAGCTGTGGATGCTATCCAGTACTCCATGTAAGACACAGATAGATTCCTTGTTTCTCATATGCCTTAGATTCTTGCATATCATATGTATATATATATAAACTGTTGTGTTTTGTCGTCTTTACAGGGATCTTTATGCCGAGTACATACTACAGACCTTGAAGCAGTAAATATGAAGGCTGAGGTTGAAAGAGAGTCACAGAGACAAGGATTTAGGGAAGGGTGGAAGGTCATCTCCTGTGAGCACCCAGGATTGATGCAGTTTTGCTTTTGAAGTACATTAGAGAGAACAAAATTGCCAGAGATATTAGCTGTTTTAGAGTTGAGTTTGGAGTAGTAAAATAAACACCCAATTTTTCAATTGTATTTTGATTGATTATTTGAATAATAATATTGTTGAATTACCTGACAAAGGTAGAGTTCAGAGAACTGCATAATATCCTCAAATTGAACAATATTCAAAATGGTGAAACATAGCAAAGTACATCAGGGATCATCTACGAGAAAAATGTTTCTCTAAACCAGGTTACCATCCGTATCTCGTTGGAATGTAATTAATCATAATCAGGCAGCAGTTTTCATCGTGGCTGGCTGAAGAGAGCTTTGCTGACGATACCGGTGGCTTCAATATATCGATCAACGCACCTGGAGATGCAACTGCTCTCGCCCCCGCTCAAGCTACTCCCAGGCTTGGTGATACACTTGTCAAAGCATTTCTCTCTCACAGTCTGTAACAGATAAACAAGAATGTTATATGGTCTGATAACCTATACAAATAGTGAATCTGCTTATGCTAGTGGCCTTACAATCATGCATATATGCATAGCATTTTCAAGAAAAATTGAAGAGTTAAGAGCAGCTCTGTTTCACATTCCACAATCATGAAATTGGCCTTTCCAGGAAGTAAATTGATGCATCAACAAAAGGAAAGAACCAAAAAAAAAAAAAAAAGTTTCAAAGCTATAAATTTAAGTAATTTTGAAATTACTTCCATCGATTGTACTCCACAATAATTAGCAAAATTTTATCAGCCATATTGTCTCTACAGGATCATGAAACAGCCTCTCATCTTACCTATAACATTAGGTTTAATATCTCAACTGCAATGTTGTAAAACTATCTTTTTTGAAGTACAGGTGAGAAACAATGCCATATTCCATGGTCTATGATACAATTACTCTTTTTTATTAAAAGTTTGAAGCTTCATTCTTATCAACAAAAGTATGATATTAAGATTTAGATTGATTTAACAATATGCACACATAAATACATCTGCTTTGGAAACACCAATAAAAAAAATTCAGTAATCTTACGGAAAATTGAGTATACAGATCAATAAACAAGAAGAGACGAGAAGTAAGCTTGTTTAAGCACAGAGAAAAAGAGAAGAGAGTAAGGTACCTCAATGAACTGCTCAAAATAAGCTTGGGCGAGCTGATTTTTGAGCTGGTCCATGACATCATCCGACGGAGACCCGCTTGACGGCGACGAGAATGAATCCATACTTGTTCAGTTCTTCCCGATTGGATTGATCTCTTGCCCGACTGCCGATACTGAGAAACCCTAGAGAGATAGCCCCGGTTGCTAAAACCCTTGTCGCCTTTTACAGCTAAATAAACCCTTTCTCCGTATAAATGTTTTCTTGAAATGACACATATGTCCCCCATGTTGCCCATATGTTCTTCTTTTCGGCATTTCGAGGGTAACAATGTTATTAGTGGCATCGTTTTCTCTCTATCAATCAGATTTTTTTTTATTCGTCAAAAGAATTCAGCGACATCAAAAATTGTGAATATATTGTTACGTAACTGTGAATATAAAGTTATGCAGTTGTGAATATAGAGTTCAAAATTATGAATATAGAATTCAAAATTATGAATATAGAGTTCAAAAATTATGAACATAGAGTTTTATAATTATGAACAGAGAGTTTTATAATTGTGAACATAGAGTTTGAGAAAGAAACTATCGAATCTGAAGACAAACGACGTTAATGGAGAAAGAAAGCATTTTTTTAATTGATACGCTGTTATTTTCCACCCAAACGACGTCATTTTGAAACTATGTCCACTTTGCAAGGTGGACACAGTTCCATAGCATAATATAGTGGGCTTTAGTTGACCTCATTTGACAATAATGTAAATATAATACGAGAAATTACACTTGCCGCTCCTAAATTATTTTATTTTTTGATACTTTGGCCTCTTTAAATTAATTTAAACAAATTTAGCCAATTAATTGTCACTAATGTTGCATTTTTAATCCCTATTATATTATTATATAATTGTCAAACTCAATTAACACATGAAATTATTTTAACATTTAAATTAAATATTTATGGTTAAACATGATGTTCACGTAGAAAAATAAAACTTTTACGTCAATATTATTTGTCATTTGATTAAGAGATCAGTAAATCTGATGGCCGATACATTAGTAAGGGCATCAGACTCTCAATTTGATTAATTTTTTTTAGGATTTTGTCCATCCTAACTGTATTCATGGGCTTCAGTTTATTTGAAATTTGTTTTGGTTTTCAAAAAATTACAAATTACTTAATTATCAATCATTATTGTGTGGACCATGGTCCATACAAATTGTGTGAACCATATTTTGTATACTATAAAATAATGTACATTGTATTTAAAAGATGTACATTATTTTTGTACCGAGTGTACATTATATTGTATAATATACATTGACTACAAAAATAATGTACTTTTTGTTATGGTTCACATAACACTATGTGAACCATAATTTGTCTTTAATTACTAAAATTAGGCCGACTCTCAAAAGCCCAATTAATTATTTGTACTTTTTAACAATTGGGTCAACTAAATAGTTATGAAAAGCCTGACCAAGAAACTGACCCATAATGTAGTATGGGCCCATTGGGCTGATTAAATCTTATATTGATTTTTTCGACGAAAAAAAGAAATTTATATTGAGTGGGCATCATCATTTTTTTTTTTTTTTATAAATATCATTTAACGAACGCAATATGATTGATTAATTTTTTTATTTTTTTTTTGAATGTTATTGGCCTTATTACATTGTAGTATCTGTTCATATACTTCCTCAAACCTACTGAAACTCAAAGAACCAATAACACCTCCACTGAGGCTCGAACTCACAACCTTCCAAATGGAAGTCCAACCCGGATACCATTGGACCACATAGTCCTGGTAATATGATTGATTATTAATTTTGAAATATTCATAAACTTTTACAGGTAATATTTGTTCTATACTTTTTTAGAGTCAAATTTCTTACCACTTATTTAAAATGATAACTGAAATGCTATCACATTACATAATAGTTGGTGATTAATTAATTATTTAATCAAAGAGGTATATAATCTATTTGGCCACGTCTAAAGTAATTGGAGATCGATTCTTAGAAATTTTTTTAATCCAAAAGTCAAAATACTATTGTCACTAATGTTGCAAAAATCCCATTTAGGCACCGATTAATAGGCGTCTAGGTGCTAGGCATTGGCCGGTTGCCTAGCGTATCACCATAATCGGTGGTCTAGGCGGCGGACTAGGTTGTTTAAGGCCTAAGCACTGCCTAGGCCTCTTAGGCGCCGACTAGGCCTCCTAGGCACCGACTAGGTCGCCTAAGTTAGTCGGCCGATTAGCTATTGTTTCATTCTTTTTAAATTGGTTATTTCACTCGAAACGACATCGTTATGAGTGAAATATTTTCTAAATTGTTCAAATTCGATGTTTTTTAAGGTTAATATTTAATATTTTAGTATTAACTATTAAAGTATTAAATAGTTTATAATTATCAAGTCTTAAAAAAATTTTTTAAAAAATTATATAAATTTTTAAAAAATAAGAAATAAAATAAAAGTCAAGCATCTTGTGCTCAGATGACATGTAGTGACTTCTCCCATGTGGGAGGTCATGAGATTGAGCCTCAGTGGATGCGTTGTTGACTCTTTGTGTTTCATTAGGTTGAGAAAGTACCTCCGAGGGCCCAATGATTTTTCCAACCAGGATTGTCACCCGACCACAATGCCTTGAACAAGAATCCTATAATTTAATGGATCATGCTAGAAACACATACAATTACCACTTCTTATTAGTCACTCTTTGACATGTCATCTTTTTTACTCAATTCGTAGCTAATAGAGAGTAATAATTGTAGGGGTGTAAAGCAATTTTCATAATTTAATAATTATTATGAAGTGTCATCTTTTTGTTACGTTTGAAGTAAATGGAGATCAACTACTCATAGACGTTTTATCAAAAAGTCATACTATTGTCACTTGACCACAATGCCTTAAACAAGAATTCTATAATGTAATAGATCATGCTAGAGACCCAAACAATTAATTAGTCACTTCCTGTGTTTGGTGCTAGTACGATTAGAATTTGATAGCCATTTCTTGTTTAAACGAGCCTTTTCCACCAAAAAAATAAAATAAAAAAATGAGTCACTTCCTGCATATCATCTTTTTATTGATACGTAGCTAATTCAATTAAAAGATTATTGACACTAGTATAATTATTGAGACAGCATTTAAGAAGCTAATTCGATTATAAAAGGCATTGGCAATTATTAGTGGCTGCTAATAGAGTAAAACCAGCAAAGTTTGCATGTGGGATTACGTTAATTATTTTATGTGGTATAGCAACCAACACGACAAAGACTGGGATGGACGGCTCAAGACAAGGTTTTCTTTAATTTCATTTGTTACAAATTATATATTAAAAAGAGAAAAAAAAAATAGTCACCTGCGACAATATAATAAATTAATTAAACTTGGGGATATAACAAGTTAGGCCAACTCATGGCTAGTTGCTAATATAGTATTACAGACATGTTAATTAATAATCTAGGAATTTGGGAAGACAAATGGACAATGCACTTCACTTGGCCTCAATTCTGGTTTGATGTCGATTGTATTTGGGTGGAATCAGAGAATCAATCCTTAATTAATCTCTGTGTTTAAGAAGTTAATCGCCATTACCAATGTATTAAGACGTGAGACGTCACTCGTATCTGGGGGTGTGACGGAAGCAGCACTCTTAATAATTAATTTTTTTCCCACGATTTATTTATTGTTATTCTTTTTTTTTGTTGTTGACAGAGAAAAACTCACCACTACTCAATGGTATGCATTGGGTCATTTTGTGACCTTAGACAGTAAAGAATTACAAGAAGATAAATGTTTGATTTTGATAATTAATATTAAAGTATATTGTGCATTTAAAATGAACCGTGACAAATATTTGATCTCATCATAAACACTAACATAAGTATGTGGAGTACAATATTAAACCTGCTTAGTACAAGAATGCCGTGCAAAAGTTAAATCAACTTCAAAAGAGCAAACTAGTCATGTGATCGAAACAAGAACATGGGATGCTTTTTTAATTTGGAAGTAACATATTTTCTTCTTAATCTTATTTGATGGGAATTTTTGTGGTCGAAATTTCAATCGAATTGGAAAAAATATTAGTTATCTTTTTCTTTTTATAAAATACTAAAATATATATGGGTATGCGATAAAGAGAGGCTAATTATACTTGAGGAATCAGATTCAATGATCCTAGCTATGAGAACCAAATATGGATGGTGTTTCAATTGACAAAAGTCTTGGCTACTTATTCCCCATATCTATAGAAAAACAACGAAGAAAAAAATGTACAATCACAACTGAATGGTCAAATAATTAATTTAATTACAAAATTTCAAACTTGTCTTCTTATAAAAGTTATCTATTAGTCTTTTTTTATTAAATCGGTCAGCTATGGATAGTTGCAAAATTTACGATTAAAAATTAAAAATCAAGAAAATATAAAACTTTTTCGCTATTTGAAATTGATGATGAGTATAACGTTACAATACAATTACAATATTGTGTATAATAAATACAATCATATAATTATAATATTTCTACAACAGTCGCAATCAAATATAGCTAATTATAGTAATTCTTAATTTAAGAATGAGATCAAGTACTTATATATACTGGAAAAATACACCACATGTTCATATATGTGTATGAACTATGAAGTATAGACTAAGCCGCGTTAGAGAAGCTTCTTTCTAGCTAATCAACAAGTTAAAAGCTCATCTCTACCCCAAAAAAAAAAAAAAGTTAAAGCTCATATGTGATGTATGTTTAATTTGTTAATTATAATTATAAATTGTTGTCCGAAAGCTCATATATATGTTTAGAGGGCAAGCGGAAAAATTATTCCCACTTTCCCTCTTTTACTTATCTTCAATGAGGAAATCTACTATTGTATTTGTTATAAAGATTTTCCACAAAGTAATGTCCTTTACAAAGATTTTTCACAAAGTCCCTTTATTACTAAATTACTCCTCTATAGCCTTTTATTTTAAAGGTTAGCCACAATTCCACAAAGTTGCCTTAACCTTCATTGCTTAGAACATCCATAATAGTGGAGATATTTTGTGATTTTTTATGAGTTTTTGTAAATGTGATTAGGAGAGAGAATATGGAAGGGGAGAGCAAAAAGAGAAAAATAAATAAATGAAAATTGATTTTTAAAAAATAATAATAAAATACGAAAGTCAAGTGCCCCCGGTAGGCATTTGCTGTGGGCCAGAGGCGCACAGCCTCTAACTTTTTGTTTCAGCTTGTCACTTTAAATTACTCTTCCAATATTTCAAGCTTGCAGATGAACTCATTTCTTCTCTCTCCTATCTTTTCTCACCAATTTGTCATTTATTATCCCTCAAATAACCACAGATATTGATGCTCTTACTCATACTTCACAAAGATCTATCATGAAGTCATCACCTTACACTATTTGGTTGCAAATCACTATTTTTTTTCTTTCTCTATGAATATATAGTTTGTAAAACTTCTTAGGATGCTTTATTTATTGTCCTTCTCCAAGAATAAATGAACTTAAACTAAGGTTGGACACTTGAATCTAGATGGATTCAATGAAGCATAGAGTGTCTAGATGAAAGCTTGTTAGCTAGATAATAATGCTTGTTTGCATAAATTCTTGTACACTTTTAAGTGGAAGATCAGAAATATATTTATAACTTGTTAAAGATTAATTATATTCTTCCATTTTGAATTCAAAATCTTTAATTTGATTTCACATTGGCGCTCTTTCATAGGTGTCAATAATTGTGTCTAAGCGTCATTATTATTTTTAAACTTTGTGTTGATTTACTCGTAAAATAAGTTTTACTCCAACCTTTCAGCACAAATGAGACTTTAACTAAAAATTGCGGTCATTCCATGTTGCCTTTCTTCTCAATATTTCATAATACATCTTATATAGACGATCTTCATGTGTTTTGTTCAACAACTGTTTTTTTTTTTTTTTTCAAAAAATATGAAGCTAGTTGGCTTTTAGAAATCATTCTCTTCTTCTTCCTCATATTGCATAGTAGATATCTTTTGAGTTTTTAATGAATATGATATATATCTTTGATTTGTCTCTTCTTCTGAAGATTTTTTTTTGTTCCACTGTACTATTCATCAAACATTGTCTTCTGATCGTGACTTTTAGTCTATTATGATGTTTTAACTCATTTGACATGAAATTAAACTCTTGTGCTTTGCAAAGTTTTTTGTTAAAACATCTCTTTTGTCAAGTTAAAGTCTTCTATTATTTAATCATACCTTTTGTTTGACTCTCGCGCGTATGAACATTAGAGTCTTATGATGAACTGTTTCCACTAAAATAAAGTCTTGTCTTGACATCGTTACTAAAATGCTTCTGAAGATAAAACCTTTTCCATTAAACAAAATCTTCTGAAGCCAAACCTATTGGGATTAAGATGTTGTTTCGATAAATTCATAGGTTTGATTCTTTTGCTAAGATATCACTTCTTATACCCTTCTTTGCCAAGTCTATACAAATTACAGTACATCTTCCATTCTTGTGTTTCTTTTGAGTTAAAAACTCATATTTTTCTACTAAGTTTTTCATCATAGCAATCTTTCAATTGGCTAACTCTTCTACTTAGATAACTCTTTCGACTATAAACTTGGTGAAATTTGCTCTATTTTAACACATTTATAGATTTTCTAAACAAATAAAATACTTTTTTAAATTTGAAAATTTTAAATTCTTGATACATTGATCTAAAATCGTCAAAATGTATGTATGAATAGAAAAATTCTACAATTCACAAATGATTTATATAATCCCCAAGTAGAGTTTGTAATCATTCAATATATAAGCAAGCTAAAGCCATTATTATAAGGTAGTATGTCAAAAAAGTCAAAACCAAGAGAGTTGAGTATTGTATTGGAAGATGTATTGCTAGGAGAGATTGAGGATGGCGATGGAAAGCATCGATCTCTGTCTTAACAACTTGGGGACAAGTGTTGGGTTGGTGAACTTCATTAATTGGGCAGCTGCATATTGTACGTACTAGCATGTTTTTATATTATGGAGTATTATCATTCTTATTATTCACAATTACTTTTATGTCATTTTTAACATTAAAATAAGTTATGTCATTTTTTCTAGTCTAACTATAGGTTAATTTTACTCAATCAGTTAACTAAGATCACACATTGAATCTTTTTATATTTGTACCGAGTAATTCATTCATGAGTTGTAAGATCATATTTTCCACACTCATGAGTTAAGTTATGTGACATATATTATATTCGTGAAAATATCATAAATCTTTTTTTATTTGAGCCAGTACTTAATTAGGTTAGTTGACCTCTTTTGTGGTCTTTTACCGACTATGATTACAAAGCGGTAAATTCAGTACATACTATTAAATCGTGATTATGATTTTTCTTGTCATTCAAAATAATGTATAATATTATAGGAGTGATACCATCCATGGAAGTTTATTGAAGACAAAAATATAACAATTAATAATCCGTGCAATTATATGAAGAGATGTGCAACATATCTATTGGTATCTAGTATTAACCAAGGAGCAATGGAGGAAAATGATGAAATGTAGTTTCCAATTCCAAGTTGTCAAATTCCACAAGGGATATTTCATGGCAGCATAAGATAATGATTGGACAGGTGGCATGCATCATCATTATTGAATTGCTAACAATTTAGCTTTTTCTTCACGTTGCATACTTTAAATCAATTCACTTATTTGTACACATTTAAGAAATATTCTTCTTGTTCATTGCTATTAATCCATGTCTTCCATCCATGCCATCATACCCTTCAATCGAATCAATAAATGTTACCTAACTACTATGATACATGTCAAGATCAAACGCTTATTATTACGCACTTATTACGTCACTTTTGAAATTTGGAATTTCCGACCACCTGAAAATGATCTTAAAAAATCAAGTCGAAAGCCTTGTTCACGACCACTTTTTTTGGTATCCGGAAAAACCTTTTGTTGCTATTTTCCGCACTTTTTTGTTTTCGACTTGATATAAGATCACTTTCAGGTGGTCGAAATTCCTAAATTTTCCCAGCAGTGCATGAAGGTAAACAACTTTATTGACAATATTGGTTTGAGCCTTGCTCCTGATTCTTTTTGTTGACTAGGTGATAAGGTTTTACTTCATCTAGCTCACAATTTCGGATAGCGATCCGACCCGCGACTTTAATTTTCATAAGTTAAAGGTATAACTTTAAATTTCTTGTACATGCATAGCATACCAGCGTTCACGTTTTAATAACATGATTCTAAACCGACCATCCAAATTCCTGTCTAACAAAGTTAACATCCCAAATTAATCAATTGTTATGAAAAAGGAAAGAAAGAATGGGAATCTCCTAGGTTCTCAAAATTCATATTTGTTAGAACACTCTTCTAATGAAGTAAAAATTATAGTTTCATATATAGTTTATAGTCATTCTTGGACAAGGAAACTTTCGTTGTCTTTAGGTGATGATGGATTCCCATTTTGAACAAATTAAAACCTTGTACGCCGAAGTATATCATCAAGATTAAGATTAAGCAATTTAAGATTAGATTATCACATGTTGGCCGGAAGAAGAAGATTAATTAGTTGATTATTATCTGTCAAGTATGCATTTTGGAGACGTAAACTTGTTGAACTAGTATATAATATTATACTAATAAGGTGTGCTACAAAAAAATGTATATATATGTACAGCCTCGGGTGCAGCTAATTTAATCAAACCCTTTCTTTGTGTCTTCGAAATTTATGGACCACCTATATGGCACGGCAATTATGTATACCTTACTACACAATTTTCTCAAGCTTATCTTCTTCTTCATTTTTTTTGGATTTGTCGGATACAATTACATTGAGATAGAACCTACATTTCAAGAAACACGAATAATAATTTTTATGTTGGATTTCCTAAGTATTGGAAACTCGAATAAAAAGTAGTTTGAAACCTAGTGTTTATAGTAAAAAAAAAAAAAAATGAGTTTCTAACCATGCTATGGGATTCTGAGAAATGCCCAACAGTACATACAATTTTATTTTCTTATGGTCCTTTGTCGACTAGGACCGCCATGTGGACTTCACCTAGAGCACATTTCAGGTAGTAAACTACGGGTTTTCAAGAAATCAAAGATTATATATCTACTAGTATTACCAACCAGTAACACAGATTGTCAAAAAATTTAGACGAGATATATACC
>VALG01017530.1:0-10268 GCA_009835305.1 Ipomoea purpurea
GAAACGTCTAATAATAGAATCGATGTAATTCTTTGTATTTAACTGTCCATCTAGCTTGCTTAAGATCCGTTAATCCTTTTAGATCTCCTACAACGATACAATATATTATGGCTAAACCAAGCATAAATAAGATTTTCAAACGCAATAGAAGCCGTCACTCGACTGATAAACGAAGTAAGACACCCGTTTCTTGCCTCTCTGCCGCGGCCACGTTACTAAGCCGCCACCTTTTGAGATATTAGTGTATTAGCTAGCCGCACTTGAGTCTACCTAGCTCAGGTGTGCATAGCACTCCGTACGCTTTGTATTATAATCTGGATTAAGAAATTCTATCCTTTAGTAAATAAAGTCTGAAACGATTTACATTACAGACCTAAGTTTTACCCTAGGAGTTAAAGACCAAGAACCGGATTTAGGACCAGGCTTGAACTCGAAGTACTTAGCAACATAAGCCTTAGGAACTAGGGACGGCCGAGATGGAAACAACACTTACCTGTCCCTCACTCATCCCCTCTCTAATATTAAGAAACTCTCCTTCACTATACTTAAGGTGAAAACACAAAAGTACAACGTTAACCACCAGGATGACACTGCCAAGAAGAAAACAAGAGAACACCTAGGACGCCCTTCTCCAGAATCGTTGACCAGAACTACAACGCTGACCCAAGTCCACACAAGGCTGCCAATGCACCAACCTTCTACCAACGAAAGAATGAATCCACCACCAACCCACAGCCTACAACCGTCCCCAACCAGCCCCCTCCTCGTCCCGACAACGAACCCCACACCCTCAGAATGGATTAGACATCGACAAGGTATTCAACTCGATCGGGCAACCCACGACATCGCCCGAACGCCAACCAGCGCCTCGGGATACCGACCTCCTTCTAACTTCAGACAAGAGGCCGCCGACATCTTGGCCCGCGAGGACACTTACGGCACCGAACAACAGACCCCGGATCAACTGGAAGGCCAAAAACCAACCTGTTACAGAACAATACACAACAAACCGCCACAACCACTGCAGAATTACCACCTAAACAAAGGACAGCCCAGTCCTCAGAACAACAAACCAACAATATCCTGACTGGCTCGCTCACCCCCGAACTAGTCCACCGAGGGATCAAAGCAAAATCCTAGCAGAAACCATCTAACCCCGAACACCAGAAGCCTTTGCCCCAAACCAATAAACCCTCGGAGAAGGCCTATGCCAATGGCATGTCAACACAACAGTGACAACCGCCCCAAGGACGCACTGGGTATCAAAAGTAAAGCCCCCCCCGAAAAGAATAAAAAAGGAAACAAGTCCAATTCCCACCAAAGAGCCAGAACCCAAAAACCGCCCCACTGTGACCAGTCATTCCACGCCTAACTGCACAGCGAAGGATCCTTACCCTAACGCAAGCCAGGGATCGAGAAGCAACTTATCACCGGAACTCCTAGTCACGCCACCCCAGCCAACCTACATTTGACCCGGGGGCTACCAACTTGTTTATAAGCAAACCGATCTCCGCCCAGCTCGCCTTAACGCCAGCACCCGTAAAGGTCCGGCTCCCTCCAAAGCAAGGGCCTCGGGCGTGAGATCATAAAATGGACGCATGGACAACATGTTGATCACCATTCAAGGGTGAATTTCCCTACAACCTAATTCATTCCAACTGGAGGATGCAAGAACTTGGCATTTACTGGTTAGGGAAATTCAAGCACAAACCTATGCGAGAAAGCAACAACAAGTGCCTACGAGGACCAAACGTAAGAGGTCATTACCGCGTAACCGCCAGGATCCGGGACAAGCTGTGAACATGTGAAAATAAAAGTATCGGCCAAGAAACGAGGCCTCTATCTCAGTCGAATCCTCAACACCAAAGTACTCGAACCCACAACCATCCAAGGAAACGAGTACCGCCGACGTCTTTTTCCTACACGAAATCCCCGGGCACCCCCAGAGGAGGTCGAGTTCAACCCATAGACCTTTAACCGGTGCCCCGCCCCGATCTTAAACCACCATACAGACTAGCACCAAAGGAAATGAAGGAACTAAAAACTCAACTCAAGAACTACAGACAAGTTACAATCCGACACATGCCCCCCCATGGACACCGGTACTATTCTTAAAAAAAGGAGGGAGCATGGCGCCTGGCATCGATACCAGAGACTCAAACAAGTTACAATAAAGAATAGGTAACCCTTCCCCGAATAGACGCACCTATCGACCAACTTAAAGCCAGGGGTATTCTCAAAGATGACCTAAGACCGGGTACTCATCAAATCCAAGTGGCCAAACCAGACATCCAGAAGATGGCCTTCCGGACACGTTACGGCCACTACGTGTTTACCGTAATGCCCTTCGGCCTCACGAATGGCGCCCGCCATATTCATCGACCTCATGAATCCAGTATTTCGACCTCACTGATACCTTCGTCATTGTGTTCATTGAACGACAGCCTAAGTACTACTCCGAAAGTGAAAAGAAGAACAGGAAAAACACCTTTCCATATCATTGCAAACCCTCGAGAAAACCAATTACGCTACATTCTCCAAAGTCCGAATCGGCAAGACAGTAGCCTCTGTGCCACGTGATACAAAAGGGATAGCTCGGACCCCGCAAACGCTCCGTTTTAATAATACCAACGCCACTCACCGGAAGTCGAACTGTCCTGGTCCTGCGCATAAGAGGTTTGACCGACTTCACCAAGACCCCAAACCCTCATTAAGTCCATTTGAAAAGAAACCCCCCTTTTTCGTTGGGGAAAACACTGCATCTCCCTTCCAAGAATAAACGACAAAATAACCACGCAAACACGCGGCCATACCCTCCGGGACAGGACGACAAATCACAGCGACGCAATTCCAAGACAAGTGGAGCGCTACTGCAAAACGGGAAGGTAATAGCCATACCATCCAGGCCAACCAAAAAACCACCATAGAACATACCGCACCCATGACCGAGCTAGGCCGTTATCCGTGTGTCGCAACTTGAAAACGGAGGAACTACCCGTATGGACAAGCAAAGCACACCGACAAAGAGCCTAAAGTACATCTTTACCCAGAAAGACTAAAATGAGACAACGAAGGCTAAACTCATAAAAGACTACACCTAGGACATCCAAACCATAAAACAAAAGTGGCGACGCCCTAAGCCAAACACCATTCGGTTCCCTCAACACCACAATGGGTCCTACCGGACCAACGTACAGAATTCAAAAAGCTACACTAGAAATAATAGAGGCAAGACAAACCGCCCAATGCTACCACCAACACCAAGCCATACGCGCCCTCCGGAGAAATCAAGACAGGACCAACAACAGGACCCGAAAAAATAACCCACGAACCCTTACACCC
Organism: Ipomoea purpurea; assembly: GCA_009835305.1. Classification (NCBI taxonomy): domain Eukaryota; kingdom Viridiplantae; phylum Streptophyta; class Magnoliopsida; order Solanales; family Convolvulaceae; genus Ipomoea; species Ipomoea purpurea. The sequence continues at coordinate 3,343 of VALG01017530.1, forward strand.
AATGGAGAAGCCCCGAACACACCCCACCAACCTCCGTTACATAACGAGTGGTGTTACCCCAACCACCCCCACTGAATAAAGGATCTGAGGAAGGCACAACTCCTGTACGCAGTTTCACCCAGGCGGTACAAATATACCAGGCACAAAAACTTTGGGCCAAACAATGAAGAAGAAATCGCAAATTCGGCCAAGCTGCCTGAAGCCAAAGAAAAAGCGAACATGCAAGCCAAAAGGGCTCGTCAACCCTTAAATACCACCAAGGAAAATGATTCCATACCATTGAATTGCGAGGGTACCCCCCAACCAAGAACCGCAAGACAAAACGGGTCAAGTGGATCGCTGACCAAAACAGCGCATTCATTGCCATTGAACCGGAAACAGACAAGACCAACTAGCCCAAGCCACAAAACCGGGTAGTGAAATACCACGGACCCCCGAAACATTTCCGACAGAGATCAGGTCCTCTCGCAATTCTGAAAACGTAACAATCCGCATGGAACGAATACAAACTAAGCACACCACCTTTCACTCCCACCACAGACGCCAAAACCGAGAAACCATCCATAACCTTGAAGACATGCTAAACCTGTAAACGCTAGACTTCCGAGGACATGGAAAAACACTAGACCTCTATCCGATCCCATAAACAATCAGCTACCACGCCGAGCCATCCAGGCACCCTCACCGAAGCATTAACGTCAGAAAATTAAACCCCCTTAGTGGAAAGAAATGCAAGCCCGGTAACACGGCCCCAATACCAGCAAGCACACATAGCCAAGTTAAACAACATCCAGGAAAGGCGATGAAGCCCCAAGACCCAGAATCTTACGCGACAAAGAGCGAAACAAGCCAATTCCAACCTCGGTTGACAAGCTCTAAAATCTCACGCGCACGACTTGGATTAATGAGTTCGTTAAGGAAAGGGAAAAAACTCACCCCCGATTATGCCCCTACGAACATAGAGAATCGGGGGACCTGGCCTATCGCCTAGTGCCCATGCGAATAAGAAAGAAGTACACAACGTGTCCACATGTCAGCTAATAAATACATACACACCGCATTAAGCCACGAACTCCAACCCAAGTGCTGGACCTCGAACGAGTCACTGAAACGAAGAAACCGAGAATCCTGGACACCAAGACAGAAACACCCGAACCGACCAAATAAAAGGACAGTCCCTGACCAACCACAGGACCGACGGAAGCAACCATGGGAACTTAAGAATCAAATGAAGAACGGTAATCCAGAGCTTCACAACAGGATACTAGAAAACCTTTTTCAACCACGAGCCAAGCTTCGGGACGAAGCTCCTGTTAAGGGGGAAGAGTGTAACACCCCGTTTACATCTAAAAACCAAATTAATAATAACCATCACCCAAAAAGAAAGAAATAAATGCACAATGATAATAATAAAGCCACCATGATCCATGGGGTCCCCAATCACTAACCCAATACCTAATCTAGCAAAATTAGACCATGGCATATAAAAGTAAGGAATAAAGCATCTAATCCCCACAACAATAACTCCACCACCCAAAACCAAGAATTCCCCTAGAGAAACACAGAAACAAGAAAGCTTAAAGAAAGACTTCATAGCAAGGGAATTATTAAGGCAAGAGTAACCCATGTCCAAAAAACCTATTTCATAATGATCCCCTTAGGTTCCCCCAATGAGCTGTGTGAAATCGAGATTTATGAAAACTTCGATGTGATGAGATCCCATTGAGATCTGATATCTGAATATTTGAGTCTTGTAATTAGGGTGTTCTTGATGATTACATGGATTCATGATGATTATGTTTGTTCTTGATAATTGTGTAATCTGATACTTATGGTCTTTTCCTTACCTGAATCTGCAATTAGAAGGCAATCGTATTCTTGTTATATAAAAGGATTAGAACCCTAGGTTATCGTATGCTACGATCTATTATGTTGTGGGAATATTAGCAATTTGCAATGATATGTTAGGGAACATGGTAAGTTATGCGTGTCGTTCGTTTATCGATTTGGATCCGTAATCCTTTACTTTGTCCGTTATTCGGAAAATCTAAGCAGGGGGGGGGGGTTCGGGGGTTTCCCCACAACTCCCGGGCGAAATTAGTAAAAGATTCAGGGGGGGTAGCACCCCTGCCGACAGACACTCCGGCGGCCCCACCCACCCGGCACCCGTTGAAATTTTCCACCAGACCCGCTCCCCGTTTTTGATTTTCCCCGTTCCCCGTGGCGTCCCAACGGACTCATTTATCGGCTATGCTAGTTTATATTCGGACCGTTCGATGTTTATGGTCTATTATATTGCATCTACGAATTGGTATCCCGTTACCTATGTGGAGAGATGGAACCTCCTTTAGATATCTTATATGATGATCACCATAGGTTTGTATACGTTTTACCCCTTCCGCAATGTGTAATGTGGTTGCAATGTTTTCTATGTGTTATGTTTTGTTACCCCAATTTGCGACGATTGCTACCTGAGCTGCGCAGATTATACTCCTTTTGTGGGCTGCGTCCACGTGGTGGGAGTCAACAACCTATGATGAGCTGGCGGTTTCATACGGTCCGTCGACGACCCCCTCCCGATGTTGTGATACGGGGCAGGTGGCTGCGGTGCCCGTGTCAGAGCTATATGCGGCTGACCCTCATGTAGGCCAGCGATGGTCCTGTGCGACAAGGTGCATGGTGTGTAGATGGAGGTGAGTATGAGATCTTGGGATGTGACTATGGATTTGTTGGGGTTTATTGCCTTATGTTGATTACTACCTATTGTTATCTTTCCTTACGCCCTACCTTGTGTGAACTGCTATGCTCGTAAATCGTTGCTAGCCTATCTGTCGCATCATTCCCCAGTTTAAAGCTAGGTCGAGGATATGATCTTAATGCTCTAAAATGGTTTCCGATATCATATAGATCTCTATATGTATGTGTATTTCAAACGCGTGAGTGGCGTTACACATCTCTCGCTAAACAGATATATTTGGCTTTCAGGCACAGAAGATTAAGTCACTGGAGCGCGCTAGAACTTGGAGTATAGGATTAGATAGTTTTCCTTTTGTCCTGCGTGCCGCGTTTACGCATTTATGTTTTGAGGATAGTTAGTTAGCCTGTGCACCTGGGTTCTCTAGCTGGTTGGTATTGTATTTTGGGATTTAATGAGATTCTACCTTTGTTATATAAAGCCTTAAAAGTCTTAAAAATCTGGGGTGTTACATGCACCTTCTCACATCTATGACAAGGAGATGTCTTGGCTTGATTTCATTGCTCCATCCGGTTGGGTCATTGGTTGAAGATGACACATTCTTAGCTTGGAAACTTGGTCATAGCTTATTGAAGGTGGAAGAACCTCCGCTCTTGGTCCCTCGCTAGCTCATAAGATCTTCGCTGAAGCTGCTGAACACGTACAGATCCACGGCACTCACATAAGCATCCTTAAGGGAACTCGGCCTACTCAAAGTCAAAGCCTTTCGTGCCTCATAATTCAAGCTGGCTATGAATTTCTCGACCCTAGTGAGCTCCGTGGGCACGAGAATCCGAGCAAAGCATGCCAACTCCAAAAACTTATATGTGGTACTCAACCACAGACAGAGATCCTTGCTGCAGATGGAGAAATTCCTCGTACATGGCGGCTCACACGTGTGTCGAGTAAAACCTCTCGCGCATCCTATCTTAAGCGCAGACCAATCGAACTCAGGCTCCTCAAGGTAGGCCGGACCCTCATGAATCCACCACAAATCAGCCTCATGACAGAAGTAGAACGTTGCCAGTTCTACCCTTCTCTCTTCGGGACAACCCACAACCGCGAAGATCTGTCGAACACTCTCATCCATTCTTCCAAAACCACCGGTATTCTTCACCCGCGAAGGTCGGTGTCCTGTGACCCGACACCAAACGACCCATGTCCCTGTGCCCAGCAGGTTGAGGAGGTGACACGTGGTGGTTGTTTTTTAGCGAAGCCTCGCAAAGCGTCTGCATCGTCTGCGTCAACTGTTGGAGGTACTGAACAAGCTGCTCCTTCGTCGGGGTCTCCGGGGTGCGCATCGTGGACGAGGAGGCATCGCAAACTTTTCAACAACAACACGGTTACCAAAAAGACAACAAGCAAGCAAATAACTGAAAGCAACACTCAGCTCACCGCGCAACCTAGAGTCCTAAGCCTAACACTTAGATTCTTAAGGTCACTTTAAAGGTCTCAACCCAGACTTAGCCACTTAAAAGTCTAGACTTTACCCTCCTAGGCTCAAACCTAAAGCTCTGATACCAACTGTAACACCCCGTAATTTCCATGCTATTTGAAGCCTTAAACATGGAGATATCTAAACCAAAACATCAAACACAGCGGAAGACTGAAAGAGAAATATATAGACTGGAAGTAAAGGGGTGTTATGTCACGCTCACAGGCTAACATCTGCATTGTTCAACATCTAAAAACCAACATAACAAAGTACTAAGTCTATACGGGATCAAAGTCCACAAAACATAAGAAATGAGCTACACTAGTTGGCACTAAACCGCGCTCTCGTCTAAATATCACCTGAAAGAAACACATAAAAGATGGGACGATGCCCGGTCAGCGAATAATGCCTAGTAACCCACCAATACATGTGAAATATCATACATAGATAAGATATATGTTTGTAAAATCATTTGCGAAACGGAATACATATATATATATAAGTTCAAAACAAAGAGCAAATGTAACACCCCCAAATTTCAACAATTTTTAAAACCTAATTTATAGGGATAAACCGTCTAAACATCAACATAAGAACAGCGGAAGCTAACTACATAAAGCTGGGAAATGTTATGCCACACCTATATCAAACATAGGTGCTCCGCCAGATACTACAATCACATCAGACTAACACTATCTACAGGCCACTAGCGCGCTCTCCAAAGCTACCCAACCTGTAAAGCAACAAACAGAATTGGGACGACGCCCCGGTCAGCGAATAATGCTGGTAACCCACCAATATCTGTTAAGTATCATACATAGATAGGGTATATATATACAAAATCATTTCGAAACGGAATACACACACACACCACACACACACACACACACACACACACACACACACACACACACATATATATATATATATATAGTATATTATATATATTAAAATATATATATATATATATATATATATATATGTATTCAAATGAGGACAAGTATATTATAGAGGATTGTGAGGACAGATTAATGTTGCCATTAACCGGTATGATCGTGTGCATGGCCCAAATATAGTCGTGTGCCATAATTTGGTATGTCGCGTCTAGATTTTTTATTTATAGAGTCTGGGTTCGAAACCTGATGTTTACATTTATTCTTGTGTGCCATTTGTATATTAAGTTGTGTGCTGGTATTAATTTGTTGTGTGCCATTATTTGTCCTCAGAGTCCTCTATATATTGTTGTCTCATTTGAACTCAACCCTATATATATATATATAATATACGTGTAAAACCGAGAGTAAACAACCAACTCAAGACTCATCACTCTCAAATATAACGACGACATCCCAACCACAAGGACAACAAACTCAAATATATAGACAGACAAAGTGCAACACATGCCTTGTGACAACACACGTCACAAGAGAGAACACAACCACGGCAACACAAGCCCTTGTGACATCACCATCAACGAGTTGATATGCCTTCCTTATGCCTTGTTCCAACCTTAATGCTAACCCCCAACCTTATATCTAGTTCCAACATTTACCTCCAGAACCCCTGTACACCAAGTCCAACCTTATTCCCCGGAACCGTCGTTCCCGCTCCCAACAGTCCCTCCAACAAAACCACCGATTTCATAGTACACGAGGTACCGTACCACACACATGGCAACACATGCCCCTAGATAACACATTTATCCCAGTAAAATCACGTGAACCTTACACAAAGGACACAACTCCATAATCATGTCACGCCACCACGAGGACCGCTGCAATACCTTGGTGACTAGTGTCCCATGCCACTAATCGTGCAATCCAGGTAAAGCCACACACGCATCACACCTTAACAAGAATCAATCAAGGATCACAACGATGGTATGAAACATACTCAATCAAGGAATGGGTCACATCCCAACAACAGCAACGATGAATAACGCAAGTTATCATCACCCAATCGGAAGGTACAAACAACACATACGTTAGCATTTAGATACCCAAACTAGCATGATTATCAAAAGGTCAAACCAAAGGTAGTTCGAGGAACACACAAGCCTCATCACGGTTCAACGAACACCAATGTTGAACACTTAGCACGATTCAAGACACCAAAATCCTACATGGATACATACCACATAATTCTAGACATACGAAACATCAAGAAGACACTCAAATAGTTCCACTAAAGAACATCGGGATGTCAAAAGACAATACCGAGTCAAAAGAATCACGGGGAATAAATCCCGAACAAACACACAGTGTTCCCGCGGGTGGACCCACGGGTAGTTTCCCAGCCGTGGTTCCGCCCGCGGGTACACTACCCACTGGCTACATGTTCCCCGCGGGTGGGCGGCGGGTGGAGCTCGACCCGTCGTTCTCGCCCGCGGGTACATAACACCTGTGCAAAATAATCCCTTCAGGGATTTTCAACTCCAAACTCAAATTCAAGTCCAAACATGCCAAAATCACCCAACACAATAAAGTGACTTGAATCATAGGAAATGCCAAGCAGTGGCACCAAAGAATCCTAAACAAAAGCTCTAGATATGCACTTTCACAAGACAAATGCGTAATAGTTTTAGTAGGTTTTTAATAAGCTCATAAAGGGATTTAAACTCCTAATTCAACCCTAAATTACCCACAACTCACCCATCTAGGCTAGGCAACCTATTATTATTAATTGATCCAACATTATTTTTTCTAAGATAAGCTCCCAATCAAACATAAGGTAAAACTTCTAATTAAAACATAATTA
>VALG01017531.1:10000-15849 GCA_009835305.1 Ipomoea purpurea
AATGGTGGTGGTGGTGATGGTTGTGTGGTGTGATTTGAGGGTGGTGATAATAATAATTCAAAACTAGTTTGAAAATAGATAAGAGCGAAGATAAATATGAAAATGTGTGACTCTATTACATTGTAGTATCTGTTTAAACATATTTTTCTCAACCTACTGAAGCACAAAGAGTCAAAGCCTCCATTGAGACCCCTCCTTCTAGCACTTGTACAGCCAAGCACCTTGTGCTCAGATGGGATGTAGTGACTCTGGCGTATAGGAGTCATGACAAAAAAAAAATATAGGAAAATATTTTCCATCAAATTGAGTCTTTTTTCCATTGACCAAAATGAATATTTTCTTTAACTTTATTTTCTTTTGAATAGCCAAATATTAAAAAAAAAAAAAAAATCAAAAAATGACTTTCAAAGTCATTTTCAAATTTCCAAGTGGACCCCTAATTGAAAGTTAAAATACTAGTAGTCAACTGCGAATCGCGCGACCATGCTATTGCACGGGAAGCCGTTTTTGTGCCAGATTGCGGAGAATGGTTTGATCCCCTTCTTTTTTTGTGGATGTTCTTTCTTCTGATGCTATGAATTAAGTTCTTTCTTTCAAAAAAAAAGTGAAAGTTGAGAGCTAATTAATTAACTTATTAATTAGAAGCGTTTAGTAAAACCATGCTAATAAATATATAAATATATATTAAAAAAACACACGCACAAGTGCACAACCATGCTAGACACCCTTATAAAAACTACTAAAGTTTTATGACTCTCCTAATACATTGATGTTTGTAAAAAAAAAAAAAAAAAAAAAAAAAAAAAAAGGAGAAAAACTAATCATGCATACAAAAATTGTCAAATCAGGAAAATAAATTATAGCCGTGTTTGGTAAAAAATTGGCCAATAGATCAATTTTGACTTATTTAACCACTATTATTTGTTTGATTTAGTTAAAATATCAATATAAATGTTTGGTTAATTAGCTTTTTGCAACTCCAAAAGGTTAAAATTCAAAAAGCTACCCAAGCAACTTTTTCAATTAGCTTTTTGAGAAAATAAATTATACCAAACAGCTATCAGCTAACAGCTAATTTACCAAATACTTTTCTACAATCAGCTAATGTTATCAACTATTTATACTCTCTAATGAACACAATCAGCTATCAGCTAACAACCATTTTACCAAACAGGGCCCAGGCTCTATTTGGCACAACTAGCTAAAGCTTAAAAGTCTAATAAGTTAACTAATTGGAATTAAACTATTTGGTAAAATTAATTATTGAATTAGTTGATAATTGTAAAAAGACATTAAAAAAAAAAAAAAAAGACTAAGATATTAGGATTTTGAAGAATAAGGATCAAATAGGTCACTCAACTGTACACCAATCTGCAATTAGACTATCGAACTCAAAAAAACGTAATTGGATCCACGAACAACACAAACTCATACAATTAGATCCAAAATGACATGTTTTACGATAAAAGTATGATGACGTGGTGATTACCGATTTTAAAAATAAATTTAAATAATTAATTAATTAAAAAAAAAAATGGAACAGCCGAAGACAATCGTCTTGACTAAAAAAACAAGAACCAATTTGGCCCGCGTGACTAAAATTGATAAAAATTAAATAGTTAAGATTCTAAATTAATAATTTTGAAAGTCGTAAATTGTAATTAACAAGACTCCAATAATCACATGACCAAAATTAAATTTTACTTTATAAAATATATACAATGCCAACATATTATGTGTCATGCACAAATTGTTAACTGCAAATAAAAAATAGGTAAAATAAACATTAGTCCATCAGTCCATGGTATAATTTGCCTAGATCAGATAGACAAATAGTAAGGGTTTTGGGATGGCGTAGAGTAGGGAAATAAAGCCCAAACTGAGAAAGCAAAAGAATTTCCAAAATGAGGAGAGATTGAACATTTTATCTGCTGCCAAATTCTACTTCATAATCTACAAAGCAATGAACACAATACATTCAGTCATTTGTACACCAAAGCTTGTCGCCCTTCAACTGTAGATCATACAGAAAGGGCGGGCGCCGGGCAGGAACCCAGCCCCTCCCTCGACAGGGTATTAATTACAAATTACAGTGCATCTACGACAACAAGCTCAACTCATCCATAGCTTGTACTACTACTCCCACTCCCGTTCCCGTTCCCATTCCCATTCCTAATTCAGTATCATCCTCGGCTTGAATTACTTCGACCTTGGTTTTAAAGCTCTCGGCTTTGTCAGTTGTGTCGCCTGCAGCTATGCAGTCCTGGAATCTGAAAACAACTGATGAGATGGTCATTCGAGATTCCAGCAGCTTGCATGAATGAGTATACAACGGTGGGTCCAATTCCTCGGAAACCTCTTCTTACTAGGTCTTTGCTTATCGTTTCAGCTTTTGATGTCTTGATTGGAACCTGTCGTGGGTAACGGAAATTACCAACTATAGGCTTGTTGTTTACGAAACCCCATATGTACTTGTCAAACGACCCAATCTCATCAACTATCTGCAGCAGGAGCACAGTATTAGCACACTCTTTGCCAAATTTATGCTTCACAAAGCTGAGAGAAGGAAACTTGGACTTCCACAAATAAGGAATATATGCAAAACAGTGAGATTTAGTACTCACCCTGCATATCTGACGTGCATTTCAATAATTGCTCGCAGCTTCAACTCTGACAGGAGAGGAGCTGCAGGACTTCTTGCATCAATACCTTCTTATCGTTCAGTTTTGAGACGCAACAGGATCAAAATTTTGAAACACTTCTCTGAGCAACAAATAATTCACGATGAATTGAAGCAGAGCAGAGTTTCTAAAAGGTTACAAGGTCTTGGAATACAATTCAATGTCCTCAACAACATAGTAAATTCAAAATTACCGGAAAGTTTGCTTCTGCTGAGAATGGCTGGCCATGTAAGTTCAGCTAATCAGTGCACAAAACTAAGTAATTCGAAAAGCTTTCTGCAGATTGTAAATTACCATCAACTTAGATGACAATAAAAAAGAATTGACTTCTTGTTGCAGACTATGCAAAAATAAGCAAATAAAGGCATGTGAAAATGGCCTACCTATCATCATGGACAGGAACTCCCCATTCCTCATCATGGAAAGCAGCATATAACGGACTGCTAGGGAAACAGGGACAATTTAGCAGAGGAATTTCAAAAAGTAAAAATTTCATATATCTTTGAAATAACAGAAAAGTCACCATAATACGTGGAGCCGTGGAGGAAAGTCCCAAAGAACTCTATGGATAGTGAAATCAATTTACAAATTAAAGCATTATCATATCTTTGTCAAGCTCTTGCTAAGGTTATACAGAATATGCACTGCCATTGGCCCTTGGCTTATAATTGGTTTAGGTGAGGCCTCCTAGACCTGAAAGTCAAGAGTTCAAATTTCACATCCCACACAGACATACCCAAGAAGGAAAATAAAAAAAATAAAAAAAATATGCATCATAATCATAACAATGTAGCAAACTATTTTAGTCAACAGTAAGAAACCTACTATAGCACAAGGAAAAAGATAAGGGATATAAAAACATCCACCACTAGCATGTCCTAATTGGCCAATTGGCAGCTGAGCCCTAAGCATTTCTTAAAAGGAGACAAGAAATCATTTTTCCACAGTTGTCACAAATGCAAGAAAACTTAATAAACCATCATGTATCTCAGTCCATCACAAAGTAGTATAATAGTTATGGGCTTATGGCACATGTTAACAAGCATATCATTTCAGCTCATCAGACCATTGTTTATTTAGGGCCTCAAGCATGGATTTCTGTGGCAAAAATAGGCACACACTTCCACACAATCACATCCACCCCCCCCCTTCCCCCTCCCTCCCTCCCTCCCTCTCTTTTTAATATACAACTGCTAAATCTACAGGCAAATTCTATTACTTCAACACCATATGTACATTCCCCTCTGTTTTCCATCCACTTAGCCACTACTCTATAATGCAGAGTAAACATCTGCTACCCACAATGAACAAGCAAGGCATGGTGGCAAACTGAAAATACTTTTCCACCGCTCACCAGGCCAGCAAATAGTAATTATACTCAATTTTGTCTCTTGTTTGCTCTTTCCTGGGCCCAAAATACAATGTTTGTGTTAAGAAACCGAAAACAAGGTTAGGAAAGAAAGAGAATTCATGTGTTATTGTAACTTTAAGATTGACAAGCTGGTTGAATTAATTACAAGTTCAGAGGAAAATATGGAAAATGAGTGGCAAGGCTGAAGGAGATTTCTGAGAAATGAATGGAGGATTTCTTAGGAGGCCTTGGAAAAAGGAACTTTCCTACATTATAGAGAACATGAATAACAGAAGTTATGGGAGTGTTTAGTAAACTTGGAAAATCAGAGAATTTTCAAAATTTTGGAAAACAGGCCAGATAATGCAAAACGTGTTCGGTAAGTTCATTCTCCAAATTGATGAACAGTAGCTGTGTTGTCCAATTTACCAATTTCCTTCATAAAGTTGGAAAACAACTTCTTTTCGCACTCATTTCAGCTTTTTATTTCCCAAAGTCTTATAGTAAAAACGAATAGAAGAGAGATTACCTTCCCAATCCGAGAAGTTCTGGTGACGATGGAGAAGAGTTGAGAATTGGATGTGGCTGCCTTCTCATTCAATTGAGAGACATGGGAGTGAAGAGAGATTGAGAGAAAGAAGATCCATTATCCATTCGAGGGAGATGAGAGCTGGCTGAGAGAAAGAGAGAGGAGAGTCGATTGATAACATGTAGCGAGGTTAGGGTTGTAGAATTGGGCTTGGAGGAAATGGATGGCCCAAAAGGAAAATTGGATTTGTTTTTCTATTTGGAGAATTAGATTTGATTTCAATTTGGAAAAGGAAAATTGCGGAAATGTAGAAAATGGAAAATAGTTGTTCAAACTAACTAAAGTAAAAAAGTATTTGTAGATGCCCCAAAACTATTATCAGTTTTCAGATTATTATTATTAGTTCAATAAATTAAGCATTGTAAGAAGTACATAAAGAACAAAACGTACTCTATGATAAGTGCATCGAGAAGAAATAGAATACATTAAATAGCAATCATATTTAAGAGAACTTATTAAATCGGTGCTTGAGAGTATGTAATGTAAAAAATGTGCTGAAATTGCACTCAAGTACGGCAGATTGAGCATATATATGTAAAACTAGTAAGTTACAAAAACTCTTCATTATAAGCATGTCAGAGTTCAACTGTACACATAAAATACCTAACCACGTGTTACAACAATAGAAATAAGCTAAACACCATAAAGTACGTGCAATTATCAGTGCACATCATGCATACAGTACTGAGCATAAAATCCGCACAGCAAATTTTATCAAGGCATAAAGATGTCACCATTCAAAAGATTAAATTGTCAATATATCCTATAAACTTTCTAAACTAAACTGTCTTTGTTTTTTCAATATTCCCAAGTGAAGCCTGAAGTGGCAAATAAAATAGCAAGTGATAAAAGCTCAATACCAACCACAAGAGGAAGCACTCTTTTTCTTGACATCATATGATTTATCACAGTAGATGAACAAAATTACATACTTCATTACCTACACAAGGAAAGGCCTAGCAAACAAAGGACTATTGCATTGCCAATATGGCCATGAAGAGAGCCTAAAAGGCAATCAACAAGAATGTGAAGGGAAAAACTACTATCTGCATGTTTACATACTAAAAACAGTCCAAATTGAAGCAAAAGGTAAAATCTTTATAATTTAAGGTACTACTGGCATAAAAGACCAGTCAAGGACTTCAATTCAGTTATAACTGAATTATTCGAACAGACTAACTACTCTTTGTTATAGAATTTTCACTCTCAATGGCCATAACTACTTACT
>VALG01017532.1:0-10414 GCA_009835305.1 Ipomoea purpurea
CACGAGAGAAGAGAACTCACCACACACCGCTTCACAAGCCCTCGTGACATCATCCATCACGAGTTGATATGCCTTCCTTATGCCCTGTTCCAACTTATGGCTACCCCATCCTTGTACCTTCGGTGCCAACCATTACCTCCAGAAAACCCCTGTACAGACAAGTCCAACCTTATTCTCCGGGACCGTCGTCCCCACCTACGACCACCAACGAAACCAACCAATTCACGGCAACACATGCCCGGATAACACATGTTATCCCCCAATCACGTGGACTCAGCACAACTCCATAAATTCACGTCACGGCCACCACGAAGACCGCTACAATACCTTTGGTGACTAGCGTCCCATACCACTAATCGTGCAATCCAAGTAGAGCACACACGCACCACCACTCACACGAAACAATCAACGATTGCGAAAAAGGTATGAAACACACTCGACAAGAGAGGGTCATCACCAACGACGCTAGTATTAAGATAAACTAGCAAGCTCAACAAAGAGGAAACTCAAGATAGTTCTGAGGAACACACAAGACACCACACGGTTCAACGAAACACAATGTTGAACACTTAGCACGATTCACAACACCAAAGATCCTACATGATACCTATCATAAAGCTCTAGACCTACGAACATCAAGAAGATGCTCAAATAGTTCCACAAAAGAACAACGGGAGGCCAAAAGATCAAAGACCGAGACAAACAAACACGGGGACAAATCCCATCACCACACCAACATGTTCCCCGCGGGTGGACCCACGGTAGTGCCCCACCCGTGGTCCCGCCGCGGGTACACAACCCAAGAGGCAACCGTTCCCCGCGGGTGGTGCCCCGCCCCCGTTCCGCCCGCGGTACGACCCTGTACCACAACAAATCCCTTTGGGGATTTTCTTCTCCAAACACAAATTCAAGTCCAAAACATGCCAAATCTCACCAAGCACAACAAAATGACTGAACCAAGGAAAATGCAAGCAATGGCACAAAGGAACCTAAACACAAGCTCTAGATATGCAATATCACAAGATAAATGCATAAACTCTCACATTTCACAACAAAGAACAAGTAGAAGCCAAGAATCATATATAGGTAAGCAAAATAGGTTTTGTAGAGCATGGTTACCTCTTGAAGACCAAAAGACTCTTCTTACACCACAACAAGCTCTCCACTAACTCACTAGCAAACCACTTCAAGATCAAACAAAAGATCATAAAGATCCAACCTTTAACAAAAAGACAACTAAGATGGAACCAAAAAGACTAGACAAGCTTAGATCTTACCCTTCTAGATGCCAAAATAGAGGAAAGATTGAATCTTGGAAGCAAACTTGGAATCTTGACAAAGGCTTCTTTTGGCTTGAAGAACAAGCTACTCTTGTTTTCTAGAGAGAAGGTAGAGATATTTTCTAGGGAATGTAAGGGATGAAAATGAAGAAGTCTTCTAGGTTTAGGTACAAGACTAGCTCATGGTGAAAAGACAAGGTTACCCTTACTAACTCTTAGCAAGTGTAAGGAACAATGGAACTCCTCTCAAAGCACAAGGTACAACACAACTTAAAGATTGACAAGTCAAATTCTAGTCGTTGAGTATCAAAAATCAGGATTTTAGGAATCAATTCCTCAAAAGAAATAGAATTAATTACTAAATTAATTCATGACTTGGAGTATGGATTTTTGGGGTGTCACAACCATCCCGCAGCTGTCCGATTTTTTACAGGCGCAAGAGTTCATACTTGCGGATGATTACCCAGCGCCGGCTTCTAGAGTTTCGCATTCCGGTCTGTACACTGCTCGTGGTGGACGCGGCAATGGTGAGAGCAATTCCCGTGGCGGACGCGGCCGTGGAGGTCGCGACGGGAATGGACGTGCGGCCGCAATGGTCGTGGAAATCTGCCGGGGTGCCAGATCTGTCGCGCCATCGCCACACTACCGTTCATTGCTTCAAACGATACAATCCTCCGCAACCTGCCTAGGCAAATCTTACGGTCGCCGGAGATGAATCCACAACCAGTGTGGTTGGAAATTGGTTCCCGGATACCGGAGCATCTGCCTTGCCACACCCGACGCGTCAATGATGTCCCAGTCTGATGAGTACAATGGAAACGACGTTCTGAGAGTCGGTAATGGCGCAGGTTTGGTTATTTCACGCGTTGGTTCTGCATCTATTCCATCTGTGTCTAAATCTCTTAAATTGTCTAATATATTACATGTTCCTGAATTATCTGTCCCATTACTTTCGGTTCAAAGATTTACTAACGAAAACAATGTATTCTTTGAATTTCACAAAGATTGTTTTTTTTTTTTCTTTTTTTTTTCTTTTTTTTGTGAAGGATTCAATAACCAGGGCAACCCTGCCTAAAGGGCCCACTTCTGGAGGGCTATACACACTTCCGCTGTCTCGGTCATGTTTTGCATTCATAAGTTCCCGAACCACTCCGGCCATGTGGCACCGCAGACTTGGCCACCCACATAATCGGGTCCTAAATAAAATTCTCCAAACATGTCCGGTTGACAATAAATCAAAATCAATGGGGGTTTGCACCGCGTGTCACCTCGGGAAATCTTGTCGATTTCCGTTAGATAGGGTCAATTCTAGTAGTGCAAATGTATTAGATTTACTTTACACAGATGTTTGGGGACCATCTCCCGTTATTTCTAGTTCTGGTTTTCGATATTTCCTCTTATTTGTAGACGATTATTCCCGCTTTACCTGGTTTTATCCTTTACGGGTAAAGACGGATGTATACAAATGTTTTGAGTCGTTTCGAGTCATGGTAGAACGACAATTCTCGCGTTCTATCAAATCAATTCAATCCGACCTGGGGGTCGAATATCGAAAACTTCATAACACGTTTCAATCCCTAGGTATAAACCACAGACAATCATGTGCTTACACGCACGAACAAAACGGAAGGGTATAGCGCTGGAGTAGACACATAGTCGAAACCAGGTTAGCTCTACTCGCTGAAAGTAAAGTCCCACTGCAGTACTGGGCTATGCTTTTGAAACTGCCACCACTTTGATCAACTACATGCCTTCCGTCGTTCTACAGTTCCAAAGTCCATACTCACGTCTCTTTAATATGTCCCCATCATACACATTTCTATGAGTCTTTAGGTGTCAGTGTTATCCCTATCTACGGCCCTATAATCGCCACAAGATAGAGTATCGCTCCGCACCCTGTGTCTTCTTAGGTTACCCTCCGTCCTATAGGGGATATAGATGCATGGACTTAACAACTGGAAAAATCTATATCTGTCGTCATGTCCGGTTTGACGAAACTACTTTTCCTTTTTCAGACACAGTTGTGCAGCACACACCGCAACAAGTGGCACCCTCGGCACCTTGGGCAGCCGGCTCCTTAGTGCCGCAACCTTTACCACCAGTTGTGGTTACACCATCTGTTGAGCCGGAACCCATACCCTTGGCTAGTGAGCCCACACCGTTAGCTGCTGAACCCGCACCATTGGCTATTAGGGCGCCGGCAAGGGGTCGTCGCAAAAAGCCACCAGCTCCACCTGTACCACATACTATGCGCCAACGACATATGACACAGGGTACGGATGAACAGTTTCACGCTCTAAGTGCTACTACTGACCCTACTTGCTACTCCTAAGCCGTTTGGCACCCACATTGGCGTGATGCCATGGACCAGGAGTTTAATGCACTCCTACACAACAACACTTGGCAGCTTGTCCCAGCAGAATCACATATGAACATAATTGGGTGAAAATGGGTATTTAGGACTAAACGCAATGCAGATGGGTCTGTAGAGAGATACAAAGCAAGGCTTGTTGCCAAGGGGTTTAACCAGGTCGCAGGTGAAGATTTTTTTGACACTTTCAGTCCCGTTGTCAAGCCGACTACAGTCCGGTTGTTATTTTCTCTTGCTGTGTCATATAACTGGACTTTACGACAACTCGATGTTCATAATGCATTCCTAAATAGGCATCTTGCTGAAACTTTGTACATGAAGCAGCCACCTGGGTATGAAGACCCCATGCATCCTGATCACGTCTGTCATCTCCAGCGTTCCCTATATGGCCTCAAACAAGCACCCCGTGCCTGGTTCAAAAGGTTGCATGATTTCTTACTCTCTACAGGTTTTTTGGCATCCAACACAGATGTTTCTCTTTTTCACTACACCACTGGTACAACTCGGGTCTTTTTATTAGTATATGTGGATGATATAATCATGCTGGGGAATGATTCTACGCTCATTGACACCTTTCAAGCAATTATCCACAACATTCAAGATTCGAGACTTAGGGACACCTGGATTATTTTTGGGTATTGAAACAGTTTAAAGGTTAATGGTGGTTATGGTTTTACACAACGTTCGTTACCATGGTGATATTCTCACATGTGCAGAATGAGTGACTGCAAGCCATTGGTCACACCTGCTGCTGTTACTCAAGCCGTCTCACCTTCTGATCAAGATTAAACTGTGACACCCCAAAAATCCACACTCCAAATCCATGATTTATTTAAGTGATTAATTCTATTTCTTTTGTGGAATTGATTCCTAAAATCCTGATTTTATACTCAAGGACTAGAATTTGACTAGTCAACTTTAAGTTGTTTGTACCTTGTGCTTTAAGGAGGAGTTCCCTTGTTCCTTCACTTTCTAAGAGTTAGAAAGGGGTATACTTGTCTTTTCACCAAGAGCTTAGTTTTGTAACCTAAACCTAGAAGACTTCTTCATTTCATTCCTTTCAATTCCTAGAAAAATATCTTCTACCTTCTCTTCTAAAATAGAAGAGTAGCTTGTTCTCAAAGCCAAGTAAGACCTTTGTCAAGATTCCAAAAGTTTTGTTCCAAGATTCAATCTTTTTCTATTTGGCATCTAGAAGGGTAAGATCCTAAGTTTCTTCTAGTCTTTTTGTTCCATCTTAGTTGTCTTTTTTTCTTAAAAGGTTGGATCTTATGATCTTTTGGTTTGTTCTTGGAAGTGGTTTGGTTAGGTGAGCTTCGGTGGAGGAGCTTGTTGTGGTGTAAGAGAGTCTTTTGCTCTTCAAGAGGTAACAATGCTCTAACAATAACCGTATTTTACTTACACCTAATATATGATTTCTTGGCTGTCTACTTGTTCTTTGATATGAAATGTTAGAGTTTATGCATTTATCTTGTGATTATTGCACTATCTAGAGCTTGTGTTTAGGATTCCTTTGAGCTATTTGCTTGGCATTTTCCATGGTTTCAAAAAAAAAAAAAAAAAAAAAAAAAAAAAAAAAAAAAAAAAAAAATGTCATTTTGTTGGGTTTGTGACGATTTTGGCATGTTGGGACTTGAATTTGTTTTTGGAGAAGAAAATCCCCGAAGGATTTTTTTGTGATACAGGATGTTTACCCGCGGGCGGAACGAGCGGGCGGGGCACCACCGCCGCCACCCGGGGATCATGTGCCTTGTGGGTTGTTTACCCGCGGGCGGGACCACGGGTGGGAGGCCATACCCTTGGGTCCACCCGCGGGGAACACGGTGGTGTTGTGATGGGATTTGTTGCCCGTGTTTTGTTTATTCGGTATTTGATTCTTTTGGCTTCGATGTTCTTTTTGTGGAAACTATTTGAGCGTCTTCTGATGTTTCGTAAGTAGTCTATTAGTTATGGTAGGGTAACCATGTAGTGATAGCTTTAGGTGTCTTGGATCGTGCTAAAGTGATTCAAACATTAGTGTTTCGGTTGAAACCATGTGGTGTCTTGTGTGTTTCCTCGGAACTATCTTGAGTTCCCCGTTGTTAAGCATGCTAGTTTCGTTATCTTAATACTAGCGTGTGTCGTTGTTCGTTACCTTCCGTGTGGTTGATTGATAACTTGCGTATTCATCGTTGTTGTTTGTTTTGGGCTGTGACCCTTCCTTGATCGAGTGTGTTTCTAACCTCTCTTGCAACCGTTGATTGATTCGGTGGTGAGTGGTGGTGCGTGTGTGGCTTACCTGGATTGCACGATTAGTGGTATGTGACACTAGTCACCAAGGTATTGCAGCGGTCCTCGTGGTGGCCATGACGTGATTATCCGGAGCTGTCGGCTGATTCCACGTGATTGGGGATAGATATTCGGTTGTTATCCGGGCATGTTGTGCTAGTATTAACGTGTGCCGTGATTTTGATGAGTGTCACAGTTACTAGGCATGGGTCGTCTTGAAATAACACGGGGAACTCAGATAGTCGAGGAACACACAAGACACCACGGCTGATGGTGGAGACGGGAAACAGAATGATTGAGAGTCTTACGCCACTGAGCGCAAGAACAAATACAAGTTGACATGGAGTCCACTCGTAAATAGGGGGTTATATCCTTCTTGGAACCATATAGCTTATAGGTGAAACTCTCTGTTGGCACGTTGCAAATCGGATAACAGAGAGGACTGTTCAAGATGTGTGGTTGTCGTCACAAGCAAGGTAAACATTCGGGTAAATGCGAAAAAACGATGTCCAATAAGGAAATGACATTCCAGTCAACTCATATGAAATGACGAGTGACGGTGACACACGAAATGCCGCGCATCACTGTGTAGACGCTCCTGTTGTGTGATCTTCTCTTCGTGATCGTGTCGCTCGTCACGGACGGTGTGTGTGTAATCTTCTGGCATGATGTGCGCTTCGCGGACACGTCGTGTGTTTCATCCTTGTGTGCGCGTCTAAGCCTTTGTGGTGTGGATTGTTACGATAACCGCGTCGTCTAATCCATAGATAGTGATACGCTGTGAGTCTTGTGTTGTACTGCCGTCTGGAGTCTGTTCTCGCGCTCTCCTTAAACTTATATATATGTATTCCGTTTCGAAAATGGTTTTCATATTATATATCTACATATTTATGATACTTTACACGATATTGGTGGGTTTCCAGCATTTATTCGCTGACCGGGCGTCGCCCCGGTGTTTATCTTTGTATCTTTCAGGTGATGAGTAGTCCGAGCGCGATGTTTAGAGCCTGGTAGCTTAGCACCTGTACCTTTAGGACTTTGATGTTGAGGCCTGTGTGCCAATGGTTTTAGACTGTTTTGTAGTTTGATGTTTTTTGGGATAGTATCATACACTTGCAGATTGTCGCCTTAACGTTTACCATGTGAGGTAGACGTGGCATAACATCCCTTTCTTTTGGATTTTCGTATATCCACTTTCCGTTTATCTTCCGCTGTGCTAGTGTTTTGTTGTTAATCTGCTGTGTTAAGACTTGTTTTTAGGTCTTGTTTGGGGGGTTTAAGTTGGTATCACAGCTTAGGTTTAGAGCCTAGGAAGAGTTAAGTCTAGACTTTCTAAGTGTTTAAGTGTGTTTTGAGACCTCTAAGCGACCTTAAGAAGTTAAGTGTTAGGCTTAGGACTCTAGGTTGCGCGGTGAGATGTGTGTTGCTTTCTGTCATGCTTGCTTGCTTTTTTGTGTGGTAACCTTGTTGTTGTAGCAGAAAGTGCAATGCCTCCTCGTCTCACGGCCCGCACCCCAGAGATCCGACCAACGAGCAGCTCGCTAGAATCTCCATCAGTTGACACAGACGATGCAATCGCTCAGTGAAACTCTGTTGAATTAACAATCAGGCTGCGCCACCTCCGCCCCGATTGGGCACCGCGATGTAGGTCGTTTAGTGTCAGGGCATCGTTCGCCTTCCTTTGCTGGTGAAGAAGACCCTGTAGTTCTTGAAGAGTGGCTACGGGTGTTTGAATAAGATTTTTACCGTGGTGGGCTGTCCAGAAGAAAGGAGAGTAGAACTGGCAACGTTCTACTTCTGCCAAGAAGCTGATCTGTGGTGGGTTCACGAGAGTCCGACCTTCCTTGAAGAGCCTGGGTTTGATTGGACCGGCGCTCAAGGACAAAATGCGCGAAAGGTTCTACCCGGCGCATGTGCGAGCCGCATGTTTGATGAGTTCCTTCATCTGCAGCAGGACCTTTATCTGTGGTGGAGTACACAAGAAGTTCCTAGAGCTAGCGCGCTTCGCGAGGATGTTAGTGCATATAGAGCTTGCAAAGGTTGAGCGTTTCGTTGCGGTCTGAATTATGAGGCACGAAAAGTTTGACGGTGGAGTAGACCCAGTTCCCTCAAGGATGCGTATCTGTGTGCCGGATCTGTTTCGTGTTCAGCAGCTTCAGAAGGGTTCGCTTGAGTTGGCTAGGAAGAGAGTTGAGAGTGGAGTTCTTCTGCTTCAAGAAGCCCTGACCGAGTTTTCCAGCTAGAGTTGTGTCATTTTCTTCTCAAGGACCAGTTAGGATGGAGCCTCCGGTCATGCTAAGTCGGTTGGTTGTCGTAAGTGTGGGAAGGTGCACCTGGGCCAGGTTTGTTATGGCCAGGCATTTAAGTGTTTTCGTTGTGGAGTTGTTGGTCACAGAGTCGCGGAGTGTCCCCAGCTTTCCTGTCAGAGAGCGTTGCCGCCACCCCCGAGAGCCGGAGGAGCACCAGGATGGAGTTCAGGTCGCAGAGCCTTCGGAGCTAGGCCGCCTGGGGAGGTTCTTCGTGACGGCGCATTCGCAGGCGGAGTCGGAGGGTCTGGTGGAGGAAGAGTTAGCAGGTAACCCTTGCTTTCGAGCTATCCTTGTTTTCCCGAGAGTGTTGGTTCTTTGTTGCCTTGGGTGCTATTTTGTGTTCCGTAGTTGTTGTGTTCCGTAGTTGTCTTTGTTTGGCAATCATCGGCATGCTTTTCCTTGTTAATTCGTTGGATGCTTAGTATAGACTCTTTTCTGTTAGTAATTCGTTGGATGCTTAGTATAGACTCTTTCTTGCTAAGTGTTTTCTTTAGTTGGCATCTTGTTTTGTGGTAGCCATCTATCCTTGAGTTATCTTGTGCTAGATCAATTCTTCCACCCTTGTACTTTGTTGTTCTTACAAAATTCCCTTGTGCACTTCCTAGATTAAACCTTTTCCTTGTGTAGCTTAAAAAGCTAACAATGTTTAATTGTAGCCTTGAAGTTTTGAACCTGAGCCTAATCTTTATCAACCCAACCTCTAAACCACTTGAACCAATTGTCTTTCTTGAAACTTAACCTATTTTAATTCCACCTAAAACCTTAAATTCCCTTCCCCAAATTTCCCCAACCTCACCCAAAATCCCTAATTTTACCAAATTTTTTTTCTCTTTCTTTTTCTCCCTACCGTGAGCTATAAATATCCCTTTCTTTCTCCCTAAGCCCGTTGAGCTACCCAGCCCCACCACCACCATGCCCATCACTACATTTCGCAACCCCCGCCACCAACCTGCCCTGTACGCGCGATCGGTCGCCATACCGGACCGCCTCGCGCGTGTTTTAGTTCGCCCGCCTAGCCAGGAGACCGTCGGCCGCAAGCGCCTAGGCCCGCCGCGCTGTGAGAGAGGCAACGAAAGAGAGGGAGATCGCGGAGAGAGAGCGCGAGAGAGAGAGAGTAAGAAGGAGAGCCTTGGGGTCAATCGTGTTGTTGAGCTTTGGATCATCTTCAGTCATGCCTAGAAAGGTCAAGTTTGGCTAGGAAAGCGGAATGTGTGGATGCCCACTACCTTGTGCTTGAAGGTAAAGCTTTTGACCCGGAATCTTTTTCAAGTTCCTTGTTGGATTTGCTTAAGTTTCAAGGTTTGTTGGATGGGTTTATCGCCCATAAGGGCCGAGATTTACCCGAGTTTGGGAAAGAGTTTTACCGTCACATGGTTGTGACGAAGGAAGGTGAAAGGCTTGAGATCACCTCTACGGTGAGAGGTGTTAAGGTTGTGTTGTCGGAGAAGTGGTTGGCTCAGTTGTTGAGTTTGTCTGCTACCGGAGTGGCTCAGTACAGTGGTCATTCTTGGATTAGTACGGATACCATGGGGTACCGTGACTATTTGAGCTATTTTTGGCCGTACGAGTGGTTTCACTCAAGCTTCGAGGGCGGAAAAGAAGTGGTTGTCTGCGGAACAAAGGATCTTGGTAATGTTGGCGTCAGATTGTTTGTTGACTAATAACAACAAGAGTAGTTTGTTGGGTAATGTTGGAAAGCACCTTTGCTTTCTGTCTGAAGAATATGGTTAAATTCACCGCCCTGCTTTGATGATGCAACACATGGTGTTTTGCCGGGATCACAACCGGAAGAGTTTCCGTATGGAATGGTGCTGAGTTTGGATCTTGGTTAAGAAAGGTGTTAGTGTGGATGGCTGTCTCCCAAAGGTCGTGGGAAAGATGGCTGTTTGGAATAACCGATTGTAATCTGTTTTCAGTTGGTAGTGGTGAGTACATCACTCTGAAGAGTTGCAAGGAAAGCACCTGTCTGAAAGTGGGCAGAGTTAAGCTGCCCTGAGCTGAGTCCATGCCGGGATGAGCCTGCAGTCCATGAGTTTGGGTGGTGGACGAAGAAGTTGAGGTAGGAAGCAGATCAAGTAGTGAATCAGACAGTGGGAAAGGGAGAAAGGAAGGAAGTCGCACCAGCCAAGAGAGGGCGGCGACGGGTGGTGTCTCGTTCTTTGCTTCGTCAGCAGATAACAGTTCGA